>JAZHYW010035221.1:0-28299 GCA_037355805.1 Ixodes ricinus | reverse complement strand
AAACAATCTTAAACACATATTCTCTTACATTGTAAAATTTTTGGAACTTAACAGCTTTTTAATTCATCTCATCATGGTTTTCGAAGACATTTTTATGTGAAACTCAACTTTTATCACTCACTCATGATCTTTATTCAATTTTAGACAGAGGATCCCAGGCTAACTGCACATTTCCGGACTTTCGCAAAGATTTCGATGAAGTCTCTCAAACTTCTGTTTCTTAAATCTATCAAAAGCTTAAAATAGACTAACATTCTCGCATGCATTCAATTTTTCTAAATCAACCACTTTCAATTCGTAACTATCGACAATTCCAGCTCTCATCTAGCAAGCGTTAGTTCCGGTGTTTCCACAGGGATGTGTCTTAGGGCCATGATTATTCTTAATTCATGTTTATGATCTTCCACTTAACATCCAACTCATCTATCTGTTTACTTGCTAATGACTGTGTGATTTAACAGAGAATAATTGGCCATAGCGAAAGCTGTGTTCTCTAGTTTGATATTCACAATAGTGTCCACTGGCGTGACTTATGCTTCATGAGCCTTAATTCTAAGAAATATAAATCTATGCATGTGTCAGTCCGGTCCAATGAAAATCCCAATTACCTTCTTCATCAAGTTGACTTCGAAGTTGTATATCTTACAAATATTGAGGCATGCAGTAAGTTTTAACATTTCCTTGAAAACTAGTATTCAGTAGATCGCGTCCTATACTAATAGCATGTTAGTTCACCTTAGGAGTATTTTCAATAGCACTCTTTCTTTGAAGTAACTTTAGTCTAAACCCAAAGTCGACCTAACAAAATTATGGAGCATCAATCTGGGATTCCGTTCATGTCTTTCTCTTTGAAGCATTGAAAGCCACCCAAAAACAAATCTGCTTGTTTCATACTCATGACTTACACCTCCACATCTAGTGGGACTAGTATAATCAAACCTATCCTCCCACCTCTTATTTCTACGTCGGAAAATTTCACGCCTCTTCTTATTTCACAAAATTTATTTCATAATTCTATACAGCGAGACAAATTAATTGTACGCTCACTTTACGTTTCATCTCGTCTTGATCATCAACACAGGGTTGGCATCTCAAGTGCTAACACAACTACATTTCATTCAGCCTTTCTTTCTCGTACATTCCAAGAATGGAACCATCTTCCCGCTTCATTTACTTCCATCACTGACTTGGAGAAGTTTAAATCTGCCTTAACTAACGATGTTCTTGATGAGTGTGTATAAACTGTATTTCCTTTTTAACCTAGTGTGTTTCTATTTTTTTCTTCTAATTGTATTACAATATTGTTGCTCTCTCCCTTCGTAATATCTTTGGGCCCTGAAATAAATAAACTGAGAGAGGGGAGGAGATGAAAAAACGCGAAGGACGTCAAAACGCCGAGTCATGATTGGAAAGACTAGTGAACAGACGCAAATACGTCTACCCACCGCCTCCATCCCATCAGAGCGAACAAGGGCGTCTTCCCACTCCTCGCTGACCATCTCGCGTTGGAACGCCGAACGCTGGCGTTTGACGTTCGAACGCCTTCTAACATGATGAGTGAAGACAAAAGCAGATATGCTTTGCGCTTAAGCGTAAACCGTCCAATCAGAGCTCGGCGCTCGGGAAGTCTCCGCTCTGCCACGCGCTCTCATCTCCCTTTTTGTACAGTTTCTCTCTCTGTAAGACACTCGCAGTTTAAGGAGCGCAGGCCACAAACGATCATGTTTACACCTCTTGCTTCGCGATTGGTTTTTCGTCATTTAGGCAGGACTATGATGCAATCTTATAGACAGCGCAAAAACAATACTGCACCGGTTCTCACCGCTCCCAGTGTTTCTTAATTAAGCTATAGCAGTGATTGCATATGCGGTGTAAATCTAATATGATGCGTCTCACCCTATTAGACAACCATAGAGTCAGGACTTAAACGCAGGGCATTTCGAAGCTCCTCATTAAAGTGCTAAAAATAAAAAAACACATGAAAAAGTACTTACTTCCCTGGATCATGTGCGAGGTGCGATGGACGTGACCGCAGTATAGGAACGTGACAAAACACGCGCGAGTTCCGCGGACACGAGAGGGTCCCCCATCTCAATCTTCGCAATTGGGTGCGCCGTTTAAACTGCTGTTTCTGGGTACGTGCGTGTGACCTAGGTGATATTATGGTCTTTATCATTAACTCCTTCTGATCTCCATTTATATATTGCTCCATGAACAAAAAAAAATTCTACCATCATGTTGTGTCTTGTAAATTTATTTTATTTCAAGTATAATTGTTTTTATATGGTGGGTGAAACAGGAGACGGCAGGCTCTTTAAATCGACCGGAAAATTCGGTTTCTTAACCTATCGCGCTACGACTTTGTGCAGCGTTGCCCACAGATGGTGCATTTTTTTTCGTAAAATTTGCAAAGAACGAACTTACCTGAGGAAAAAGTAAAGAAAGAAAAAGGCTTAGCTCCTATGGAAACGCAGCGACGCCACCGGTCTTCAAACAACACGGCGCCGTTTCGCACGGGAGACAAGAGATGGCGCAAGGGGTCGCGACGCCAACTGCCGCCAACGAACGAGCAGACGACGCCGAGTGCCGGCGTGTTTAGCAGACAAGGAACTGCAGTTCCTTGTTGCTACCGCGCCTGTTTTTCTTTCTGTCGCCGCCTGCGGAACGCGAGACGCTTTTGAGTCGAAAGGATCGTCTGCTAAAGTGCCGGCTCTCGGCGCCGTATGCTCGTTCATTGGCGGCGTTCGTTGCGCCATCTCTTGTCTCCCGTGCGAAACGGCGCCGTGTTGTTTGCAGACCGGTGGCGTCGCTGCGTTTCCATAGGAGCTAAGCCTTTTTCTTTCTTTACTTTTTCCTCAGGTAAGTTCGTTCTTCTGCAAATTTTACGAAAGAATGCACCATCTGCGGCAACGCTGCACAAAGTCGTAGCATAGATTAAGAAACCGAATTTTCCGGTCGATTTAAAGAGCCTGCCGTCTCCTTGTTTCGCCAGTATATAAAAGGTTCCCTGGTATATCCGTACGTTTAATGAATAAAGCATTGTACAGAAATGTAAAGTGCTTATATCAAAACAAAAAGCACCTTTGAGAATGTATGCACGGACGATAAGTTCGTATTCAAGTTGTAAAAAGAGTGAAACCAAAGTAAACGCCAATAACAGTGTATTACCTATGCGGAACGCAAGTTCGTCTGCTCCTTTTGCAGGGGTTGTGGTGACGACAGAACGCCGAGCTCTGATTGGCTCTGATTGAAGAGGATAGTGGGTAGACCTCAAGGCAGCTTGCTTTGAGGTCTACCCTCTATCCTTCAATAAGAGCCAATCAGAGCTCGACGTCTTTCTGACGTCACCACAACCCCTGCAAAAGCGCAGACGAACTTCCGCTCCGGTTATATTCGTTTTGTTTATCGTTCTGCATTCCCTTCAAAGTAATTTAACAAAAATGCTTGTGTCAGGACGAAATGCGGTAGAGTGACCGGAAGCCTATGAAACGTAGTGCGTGGTTTTCCGTGCTCACGCTTTACGCTTCGTCATCGGTACTTCAGCGTTGTGTTGTAGGCGTTACCAAAAAAAAAGAATAAATTACCCGTTACATGCAAATAAAAGGAACGCGTTATATTTACCGTTACCGTTACAAAGTAACGCAATTTCCATTTGCGTTACTTTTTTATTTGTGAATCAACAAGTTTTAGACTTTGACGTTACAGATACGCATAAGCGCCATATTTCAAGAAATATATTATATCCATCCAGAATCTGAACATGATTTTTTCACCTTTTTACGCTTCCACCTAAATACTTACGCAAAAAAGCAAAGAAAACACGAAACAATTTATATGGCGTATGCAAATGTAATTTTTTCTGATTTTGCGAGGATTATGCAACGAGTGACGTAACCACGTTACCCGTTACTCTAAATAAGTAACGCAAGTATAGAACTTTGCATCGCTTATCAGCCGGGAGAAAAATGTTGAATCATTGAGCTGCGGACGCATGCGCAACGTCTGATTTACCGCAGAAGAGTGCAACAGCGCATGCCCAGAAGGCGTTGCACAGCCCAGCAGACAAAGATGGCAGCGCGCAGGAGGAGATTTTTGGAAAGGTCTATACGCTCCCCGTTACTCTCTCGAAAAAAAAAACATTACACCATCTTCCCGAGGAGAACCATGGGGTGATGCGGAGCATCGCGGATCGTTATTAACGGTGTTATTAACGGTGTTAGTAACGTTGTTAGTAACGTTGTTAACTTGCGTGTTATTACGTTGTTAACTTGCGAATGGACGCCGCTTCTCGTTGCCGTAGTTCAGGGTCTGCCGCTCGCTTCAAGCGTTTGCGCTCAGCGTCGCGTGCCCTTCGCTGCGCAGCTTTGTCTTCAGTGGACGTAGCGTTGCTGTTAGTTTGTGGGGTGGTGCTGACGCTTGCTTGCGCCAACCGACTAACTGACGGGACTGTTGCTTCCATCACACTTCATCGGAAGAACGGAGTGAAGTGGAGTCAACAGCGCTGAACTCGTGGTACAGCTTCTCGCTTGCCTTTATTTTTAATTGCTAATCTTTTCCTTCCTTTTGCATTTCATTTTTCTTTTTCTCCTTCTTCCGTCGCGTCGGTTCTCCCCGCACCAGCCCCCGATAGCTCTCTTCTTTTAGATTTAGCATAACTTTTCTTCTGCTTATATTTACATCATTTCCAAATTATCCTCCTTAGAATTGGCAAGCATAGCTTCTCTTTGCTTAATTAATTTATTCCCTTCTTGACTGATTTCTTTTGGCCGGCCGGATTTGGGCTGCGGCGGACGCGAGCGGCCGAGAAACGCTAGCAGACGACAGCCGCAGAGTTGCGGGGAAAGCCCACCCCACTGGAAAGCCCTGGCGTGGCGCTGCGACCCGCGCGCCCAAAACTATCCTCCTTTCACTCCTCCGGGGGAACGCGCGCTACCGCTGCTTATATTCACACTTGAAGGAGAGGAGACTAGAGGAGGAGAGTTGCGCATGCGCGCGCGGTGTGAGTCGAAGCGAACCACGCGAAGTGCACGCAGCTGGTAGAGAGCAGAGCGAGAGGAGAGTAACGGCGCAGCTGTTGGAGAGAGGGAAGGAGGAGAGTTGCGCGTGCGTAGTGCGGGTGCGGACTACGACGCCGCGGGACATAGACCCGAGCAAGAGATGCTCCGCATCTAAAAGTAACTAGTACGTTACTACGTTACTGAAAAAAGTAACGCCTTACCGGTTGCACCGTTACTTGTAACCCGTTAGCGCCAACACTGCTTCGGCGTTCTTATTGGCTACTGCGGCGATCCCAATGGTAGCAGAGCGGTAGCAAAATGCTCAGGAAGTGCCAGGCCCTGCTCTTCTTAAGGTCTCGGTGACCATATAGTGTTCGAGAGATTTTACCAAAACCTGCACAGCAAACTTGAAACCGTTGAGGCTTCGATTGTTCCGAAGTCTCCTATGTCCATTCGGCTCATCAATGTTATTTCTGTACCGCATTTGACTTGTCCTCATTATGGCTTAATTTAATGTTGTACAGGTTGTGTGTGACTCCCAAAGAAACGAGCTACAGCGATGGCCTAGGCAATGAATCCAATCCGGGCAACCAAGTTCCCTTCAGCGGCTCTCCAAAGCACGGTAAAAATCTAGCAAGATGGTAAAGTGGCCACGAAAACACTGCCTTTTAAAAAAAATATATAATTGTGTTCGTGGTACAAGTTACTTTTAAACTAAAATAAAAAAACACAAACAAACAAAAAACGAATTACGCTGTTGATTCAAGAAAGCAAAATTGGTTTTGTTTAATAAACAATAAATGAATCAGTGTATCCGTCAAGTGTGTATGTGCTTGCAAAGAGCTTTAACTACCTTTTTCCTTAGAAAATCATAGAGAAACCTGAAGCCTATTCATTGTCTAGCTCGTCTAGGTTGCTGACCTTTATATTCAAAACTAATCGCCGTTCAAAGTGCAGGCAGAGTATGCGCTTAACTATACTGTTACCTTATGTTTTTCCGTGTTGACACTAAAAGTAACGCAATATAATGCACTGAAGCCCCGAGACTAGGGAAAACGAAAAACGAGACAACACAGCTGAGACTACTTCGTCGCGTCTTCTCTCTCTCTACTCCGAGTAATTTGATTTATTATTTTCAACCATCACCAGCTCGTTTGCGCCCTACAGTTCTCATCGGCAGTAACGCGTTTTTATGGAACCGCTGAAACGCGTTGCGCATAGCCAGTGTTGTGCGCGTTACCAAAGATAAGTAATGAAGTAGCGTTCCCCGCTAGTCCGTAAAACATTTGCACGTTACTGAGATTTTTAGCGTCCTGCAAAGTTACGAAAAACCGTTATCACGTTACTTAAAAAGAACGAGCACATGTTTTCCTTGCGTTACTTTATATTTTACTATTTATTCGGCATCGACAGGCCGTGCGACATGAACTTAGACAGTAATTACACTTTTATATAATGATTTATCGTGACTATTTTATTATTTTTATCATATTAGTAAAGCATGAATATTTTTTTTAAATTATGACTGAATCGACTTTGCTTTTTCAGTGAATGATTTTGGAATGATATTGCAAAGAAAAGAAAATATTATTTAACCTTTTCTGCGCATTTTTCAGAATGCCAATAAACTTGTCTTAAGCTTTGAAAAATTTAATCCAAAATAACGCGTAAGGAGTAACGTCTTTTTGGAGATGGTACCGTGAAAATGTAACTACCATAGTTTGCTCGTTAGACATCTACAAGCCTAACGGATACGCAAGTGCATAAAACAAATCTAACGTGTTACAAGAAACGTCGTTACTTGTAACCCGTTGGGTTAAACACGGCGCGTAACCGTTCCAACCACGCGGAGAAGCCAAGAGTGTATTGTGTTTCTACGTTTTGGCGGGAGCAACCCTCGGAAGCCAATTAATGGTTTGTTTACGACGGGTCGCGGTGTCCAGCCAGGGCCGTTTGGTTCAGAAATTTGACCGCGCGTGCTCTGATCCGGGTTGTGAACGGGAGCACTGCACCGACGAACCGAATGTTCAAAGGCTGCGTCCAGACCAGGCGTTGCTGGGCGTTGCCCGTGCGCCGCGACCGCTTACGACCAGTCAAACTCGCCATTAGAAAACGCACCGCCGCTGTCCGCTGTCGGAACAACGGGGATCAACCACCTTTCACCAATCCTTCCCTCCCCTCCCCTTCCCGTCCCACAAAAAGTTATCGGTTGGAAAAAATCCTGGAGGTTCATTAAACGCTAATAGATCCCTTTTCAAAACACCGTCAAGCAGCATTGACGGTGGCCATTGTTTGGGCACGAAGAGCCTGATTGGATCAAGTCCTCCCCGGAAAGCTCTCGTTCTCGACTCGAGCTGAGCCATGTTCACGCAGAACGCAGAGGCAGGCCCCGTATCCAATACAGGCCCAGAGTGTAGGCCCCATCGATTGCAGACTCAAACAACTGGAGCAGCGGGGTTACTCAATTTGCGGAATAAATTTTCCCGCTCATTTAAGTTGTCAAGGTGCTTACAGACGGACACACGCGATCACACGGTTGGGCGGACACTGACGTGCTATCGCACTTATAACAAACCATTTCCCTGGAGTCGCAGAATGGGACTCTGCGGAACAGAGTGCTTCAATAACGACCTAGAGCACCTTGTAAATTAATAATATACATTTAATAAAATTCGAACATGGGTGGAATTTGTAGTCACTGACAGAGTAAAAACGGCAGGGCGTCTCTTTCGAACACCAGGCCTCCAGTACGCGGCGCTCATCACTCTTCGCCATGCTTATGACTGCGCGTTAAGGCGAGAGGCTCACAAGACGTTGAAGCGTTTTAACAGGGTAGGAGCTCTGACAAAACTACGTATTTAATTTCTACAAAATTTCTATGGGAAATAATGTATATAAGCTATACACATTTTTAAGAAAAGGTATCACATTTTTTACGCACTGTCTATAGCTTTTTGGTCTCTTTTGTTTCTGTAGATTTAGATTTAACTTACTGTATAGAAATAGGATAGATATCTTGTAAAAATTGCATAGGAAACAGAGATACTCACAACGTTTCTATTGGGTGTGTGTAACCAAAAAGGCACAATCTATTTTTTGCGAAAATAAATAAATTTTGAACATTAATTTTAGGTCTGTCACATTTCTTCCTTGGATGAATAGATGCCACTTTCATGTGCACACAAGCAAACATCGCAAAGACCCACGCCACGGGGCGCTCGTAAGCCAAATAATTCAGTAGTGTTGACTGCTTCACGACTGCATATCTCCTACACTTCAAAGCAGTTTTGGAGGTAACGCGTTACTAGTAAGGACGTTACTGGTAACGCGTTACATTTTTCGCTAACGCAGTAACGTACTTGTTAGTATTTTGAATGACTAACGAGTGGAGCATTTTCGTTACTTTTTTATGGTACCGGCTATCAAATTACGTTACTCGTTACTCGTTACTTTTGACCAAAACTGGTGAAATACATTAGGTATTTGGGAAAAGGTCAGGACGCCTGATCTAACGTTTAGAATAGCAATCTTGTGCATAAAACTGGAGACGTTAAAGGAACTAAATTTAGGTCACAAAGCTGAATGGAGGATCTAGCTTCTCTGCTCCAGGGGCAACTACTTGCGCTCGAGCGCGCAATGCTCAGGCAATGCCGTATCTTGCTGCTAAGACTTCTGAACCTTCGATTTCCTAAAACGGTGGGTTTTCCACTTATCAGTTCATCTATTTCTATCATTGCGAAAAACAATGTTTGTTGCACTGTCTTGGAAGGAATTCAAAACCACGAGAGCTTGTGGTGCAAAGTAGAAGTCGGAAAGGTTGTGTTTGTTCTTGGCGTTGTCTACAGGCCTCCAAATGCACCTGGTGTTTTTTTGGAGACGCTATACGACTACTTATCTGGATTAGTTAGAAATAGAACTAAAGTTGTTGTTGTTGGTGATTTCAATGCTCCCGGAATTGATTGGAATAATTTAAGACTGACCACCTCAAATACGCAAAAAGAGTCAATTTTACTTGACCTACTTTCCAGCGTTAACCTTTTACAGGTTGTTACTCAGCCAACGAGGGTTACACCAACAACAAGTTCTATACTTGACTTAGCTTTCGTGAGTCCTTCTATGCCCTGTGAGGTCAGCATACATAAAGGCATATCAGACCACGATCTTGTATCGCTAGTTTTTTGTTTTTCCGAGTCTACAGCAAAAGCTCCGTCTCGTAAGCTAATACAGGATTTTGGCCGAGCGGACGATGTCAGTATACTCGACTATCTTGAAACAAGATTCGATGCATTCAGCCATTCCTCCGGAAACACAGAATTCCTTTGGCAGATGTTAAGAGACACAGTTAGTTACTGCATTGAGCGCTTTGTTCCGGAAAGAAAAATAACCATTAACAGGCCGCATCCTTGGATATCAAGAGAGGTAATCCATTTGATAAGGCGCATTAAAAGACTCCGCCGACGGAGGGCTTGTAACTCGTCGAGTTTTGAAGATCTGTGTTCTACTTTGAGGAAGAAAATCGTGGAGGGTCGAACAGCCTTTTTTTCACAAACTCTCCCTGCCTTTATGCGAGATTCTCCTCAAAAATTCTGGCGATATCTGTCTCCCTCACGTGCAGTGGTTGAGAGAGTTAAAATACGAAATGTAGTCATAGATACTCCAAGGGATATAAGTACCGAGTTTAATACATATTTTCAGTCTGTCTTTACCAGACCAACAAACGCAGTAGACTACCTTGCACCTTCAAGTTGCACTTCTATTCCCATGTCTGACCTAACTGTGACAGCCCAAGGTATATTTGCTATGTTACTTAATTTAGACAGTAAAAAAGCGTCTGGCCCAGATGACATTCCTGCTGCATTTATGAAGAGGTATGCTGAGTGGATGTCAATGTTTCTGTGTATAATATTTACGTCTTCTTTGAAAGAAAGGCTTGTTCCAGTCGACTGGCTTTGTGCGCGCGTAGTACCGGTCCATAAGGCGGGCGATAAGCTTTCCGTTTCGAACTACCGACCCATATCTTTAACTTGCATATCTTCCAAACTTCTTGAGCACATTGTAAACAAGCATATTACTGACTACCTCGAGAGCAACAATTTTTTCACTGACTCCCAGCATGGTTTTCGGCGTAATCGCTCTACCACTACCCAGCTCGTTTGCACCGTGCATGACTTAGCAAGCATTCTTAATGAAAAAGGGCAAGCTGACGCGGTTTTTATCGACTTCTCGAAAGCCTTTGACACTGTTCCCCATGATGCTCTACTTTTTAAATTAAGAAAAGCTGGTATTAATGAAGACTTGGTGCAGTGGATAAAGTGCTATTTGTACAACCGGAAGCAATATGTTGAAATCAATGGTTCCCGTTCTCCCTCCCTTGACGTTTTTTCCGGTGTCCCCCAGGGATCAGTCGTAGGCCCGTTATTATTTCTTGTCTATATAAATGACATTGTGAACGATATCAATGAAAAAATCCAGATCAGGCTTTTTGCTGACGATTGTGTCTTGTATACGAAAGTGGAGAGTGTCGAGGACCAGATTATGCTCAACAACGCCCTGGGTTCGGTGTCTGAATGGTGCAAGAAATGGCAGATGAAACTTAATCTAAAAAAAACGGTAGCGATCACATTCACTAAGAAAAAAAGCCCTCTAAGTTTTGAGTACCTTTTTGATAGCTCCCCCGTTACCAAGGTCGACTCCGTGAAATATCTGGGAGTAACGCTCACTCCTGGCCTTAGCTGGAGCTTGCATGTAGATAATATATGCTCAGCTGCCTTCCGAAAACTCTGTTTCATTAGAAGAAAACTAAAGCTGGCACCAACATCCACTAGACTAACCGCCTATAAGACCCTAATAAGGCCAATGTTGGAGTACGCCACTGTAGTATGGGATCCTTATACCAAAGTTGATTCTTCTAAAATAGAACGTATACAAAACCAGAGTCTACGATTTGTGTACGGCAGGTACAAAAGGACGGATTCTATCACTGAGATGTTGTCATTGTCAAACATGGAACCTTTGTGCGCCCGACGTAAGTTAGCTAGGTTAAAACTTTTGTACTCTATTGCGAACAGGCAAACCGGTATCGATCCTACCATGTATTTGCTCCCTCCCTTCAAGCACTCCAGTAGAATAAACAACTCGCACCACATTCGACCCTTTAGATCGTCATCCAATGTGCTCAAGTTTTCTTTCTTTTCCAGAACTGTAGATGAATGGAATCTTTTACCTGACGAGATTGTTGCATGTACGACCGTAGAACAATTTGTTGATGCATGTTCTTCGCATTTCTAACGCGCTCGCATGGTTTTTTGTTATATTTCAGTAATGTTGTAGTCATGATTTTAAGATACAACCTATCACTAGCGTTCTTATCTTATTTTTTTACGTGCTCTGTTGCGCTTATTGCAAGACTGTATCAGTGGCCCCATTGTTATGTTATCTATACACCCTTTGAACTTGTGTATTTTTTTTTCTTTTTCTGTGACCTCCAGTGTACCACATTTGTTGGTTTACTCTGTTTAGTTATGTCTTTTTTTCTTGTTGTCCCACCCTGCTTGGGCCTGAAATGGCCTGCAGTATGAATAAATAAAAAATAAAAATCGTTCTCAAAATCCCTGCATGCTTATCACTGCACGGAACCAGCATCCGTCACAGATAACATAAAAAAAAAACATTCTTCTGACCAAAAGAGACATCTGTTAAAAGGCAGCACTGTCTCGCTTCTCGAAGGCGAAAAAAGCCTTCGGCTACCAGCCTAATTCCCGTTTGTATCCTTTTTCTTTTTTCTTTTCATCGTGTCACCACTTACATCGTGCTCCGCCGCACAAAACAGACCCGTGACTGCGTTACCTGCCCCCTCCCCCCTCTCCCTCCTCTTCCCCCTGCCACGAGCAGCAGAGGTGGACAGGGTGGGGGGTGGGGGGATGGAGACATCCGTCTAAAGGGGCAGTGAGGCGATTTTTATCGATTAAAGGAACTTGCATCATGTCATTTTTACGTTGTTTATCGTGTCCCGGAGGATCGAGAAAACACCTCCTTCATTAAAAATGTCACGATTCCGCTGCATAATCGCAAAGCAAAAGTCGAGCTTTCCCCACCTGCAGCCCCAAGTGGCAGCCGAAGGAACTACGGCGAAAAGATTATGACCTTGCTCGGCTCTAAGCTGCAGCATAACGCCCGCTAATGTCAGCGGAGAGAGGGAGAGGAAGCGTCCTCCGAGATAGCACACGGGAAGCTACACGGCACTCCGAATGACGTCACTGGGAGTGCGACCAGGGACGTCACTGGGAGTGCAACTCGAATGACGAAGACTGGGAGTGAGCTGAGGGTGCCCGAAATGCCAATATTTATCTCTTTTTTACGCAACAACCAGAACACGCAGACGAAATCGGTTTTTTGTTCTTTACTTCAGAAGTGTCAGAGGGCAACTTCCACAAATCTTTGACCGAAGTGCGGAAATCGTTGCACCCCCTCTTAAAACAGTGGACAACTAATGGCGAAACGATTTGCTCGTTTCTCTAGTTACAAGAAAAAACACCCTTTGTGGAATGTTTTCCTCTCGCTCTCCCCCCTCGCTGCCTGAAAGTTCCTGACCCACTTTTGTACCACAGAAGAATCTTTCGCTTGATTAGCCTTTACTTCCTTAAGGTCACAATAAAAAAATAAAAAAGTTTTAAACCTGGAAAAAAATGAAAGCCGTTTACAACTCCCTGTAATGCCGAATTGGAGCGCAGCTCTTGAGGAGGAGGAGGGAAGGGTACTGAGGGGGGGGGTATAGCCCTCCTTTCTCCTCCTCCCATCACGGGGGTCACGTGACCTCGAGGGGGAGGTCACGTGACCTGGGGGAGACACGTGACATGGGGGAATCACGTGACCTGGGGGCGTCACGTGACCAGTGGGAGTCACATGACCTGGGGGGTCACGTGACCTCAAAGGCTCTGTTATACTCCGACGTAACGCGTGCGCGCGTGCGAGCGCGTCACAGCGACGTCACGTCGGCGAAAACCCGACGCTCTATACTCCGGCGTCGTGGCGTAACCGACGCGACCGGCGGCGTTCGACGCAGCCTGACCGCCTCGACGCCAAAATGGAGCATGCCGTATTCCGCGCCGGCCGCGCCAGCGACGCCGGACCAGGATGCATCACGCGCTGGCTCCCGGCAGCCCTCGCGCGGGAAGCGCGGCGAATACGAGCAATAGCAGACGACGGGAGCACCACTCCGTGTGGCGTCATGTTTGAAGAATCGGACTCGGTCGTCGAGAAGCTGATCGAGGGAATTCGTCCTCACCCGTGTGTCTACGACACGAGGAAGCTTGAGTACCGTAGACCGTGCGCTTGTCAAAGATGTACCGTATGTACATTGACCGCCTACGCTTGCGGCGCAGGCGGTGCCCCAACAGTGCAAGCGCGAGTTTTCGTCGTGCAAGGTACGTCCACGCCATCGCTCGAACTTGGCGCTCAAGAAGCGCGAGAATTTTCGTCTGCTATTCGAAACGAAAAGGAACCGGAAGTGGCGCACTCTCGCAGGAAACGTGCCCTCGTAGTCAGATTCTGCGCATGCGCCGCGCCGGCGGCCCACCGACGCGCGCCGCGGGAGCCGCCAGGGCCGCCGGAGTATAAAGAGGGCGAATTTTTGACGCGCGCGGCGTGACTGACGTGACGTAGCCGACTTCGGCCAGCGTTCGCTGGCGCGCGCGTTACGTCGGAGTATAACAGAGCCTTTACGGTTGCGCCGACGGCGGTGCCGACGGCGACGCCGACGCCGCTCAAGCCGGAAACGGGTCCCTAAGAGCTGCGCTCTAAAAACTTACAAACACGAAACCTTTTTTTTTTTTCTCAGAAAACCTAAGAGTTACTGATGGTAAGAGGCAGTAAGTGATTATAACCAGTGTGCTGGTAACCGGTAGTCCTGTTCCACATAGTGGAGTAAATCAGTCTCTGGTAATAGTATGAACCGGACTGTTACTAAACCCGGCGTGAAGATGAGTGGTGTTGGTTGGCGTGTTGCGTTCCAGCAGGTTCCATTCGCATGCTGCCAAACATATGTACTCGAACACAAAAGTAACGTAAAAGTAACGTTCGTTATTTTTGAAAAGTAACGGTAACGGTATATCGTTCCGTTTGTAAAAAAGGAACGTAGCTCAATAACGCGTTAATTTTTACCAAACTAACGAGTAACGCTATTTTGTTACTTTTTTCGGTAACGGGCACAACAGTGCTCCAAAGGCAATCATATGAACGAGGCCCACCCCGGAAGATAAGAGATTACAAGTATGTTGCTGTTTCTCTCGACACAACATTTATACAAAATGTGTTTTATAAGTGCTGATGAAATTTGCCTTCACCTATAAAGCACTAAAAGAAGAGATAATTATTTGATGCAGTCGTAAAAAGCAGCCTCCTCAAGCAGGTTTCAAATGGGTGTGATGTTGCTTCTACGCACTCCAGATAATTATTCTAGCCAGTCTAGTCCATAGACATTTTATAAAAAAAGAGGGTGAAAAAATTAATAAAAATTCCATAGCACTTTTATCGTCTGTCCTCTATAAACCGTTGTTTCTTCTTTTTTTTTTTTTTCGTGACGGTCGCCATGTTGATTTTCGAGGTAGCTGAGTTAGGGAAAAAGAGCAAATCACTTTATCTGCCGATTAAAATTCGCTAGAATTAGGAAAGTGTGTGCTAATAGCTCTACTTATTTCCTAAGTATAATTTTTTACTGTAGTTTTGCTTCAACTATTTATTTTATTTTTTGTCACTCAACCCATCAGTTACATCATATTTCAAGACTGCAACCGAAACGCAAAAACGGTCTTTATACTTCGGTTGAAAAGAAGTCAATAGAAAATCTCCCGAAAATTTTTTTTGTTGAAAATTGACCAAATAGGCAGTTGAAAGAATCGCTAAAAGGTGCATAGGATTTCTCTAGAGTGCCTCAAATAATTTTCTTTTGTTCAAAGGGAAGCTCCGTCGCTTAACGCCGAAGCGTTATACGAGGCAGGCCGTGCAAGTGAAACTCATCGCTGCCGTTCTTACCATGTCGGTCACTTTGCGGGTAGAAACTGAGGTAGAGGTGGAGACAAGAGCGCGCAGGGACACCAGTGCCCCGAGCTCTCACTGCAATCATTAGCAGGTGAACAAAAAGCTAGCTGGCTTTGTCTTTACTCTCGGCTCGAGACACGTTCGAACCTGTCCGAACCTGTTCGAAGAATGACTGTATACTGTCGAGATCTGTTATAACGAACTCAACGAGAATCGTAAATAACTTCGCTATATCCGTTATTTCGTTCTAACCGACCTCGGTTATAACGAAGTGCAAAAAGGGAATGGCAAAATAGTGATCCCTTCGCTGTAGCCACTATTTCGTTATAACCGACTTGGTTATAACCAGTCTCGTCAGTACTTCGTTTGACTTTTATTTCAGATGACGAGCTGATGGGGACAATCAGACAGCGTCCAAAGCGCAGCATCAAGGCGTTCGTCATGTTTCTGTACTTGATTTATCATCGCTGAACCAATCATAAACAGAAAAGGCCTAGTGACTTACGGTTTGGGCGCTCCTTCATTGGTACCATTAGCTCGTAGCGTCGGTTGCGTGTGGACGTAAGCAGAAACGAAGTATTGAGACAAAAGGCAGCTAGCTTTGTGCCTACCCACTAATCATTCCCAACCAGAGCTTTGTGTTCTGATGTCCCCTCACGCTCTCGTCTCTTCCTTTCTCTCTCTCTCTCTCGCAGTTTCTACCAGCATTGCAACTGCTGAACCTTAGCTGAACCGGGCCACTGTCAGACGACTCGACGCGCTCTCTTGTGTAAGCGAAGATTTTCTTTTGGCTGAACTTGTTTTGTCTCTTTTATGTTGCAACGAAATATAGACGTCCAATCAACGTTCTATATTAGGTTTTTATTGTTTTTACGAAATGATACGTAATTATAATGAAGGTCCATTACTAGAAATGACCAAAAAATACTTAAGAAAGGAGATACGGAGCGCTTAAAAAGAAAACCTAAGCAGAAAAAAGTAGACTTTGATTGCAAGAACTTAAAGCAAGAATAAAAACAAGTTTCCTCAATAAACGGTTTGCTAATTGGCAATTACTCGCTCAATCGACGCCTGATACGTTTCGCGGTTCGACTGCGAAGAACCGAACGAAAGTGCAATTTTCAAACGTTGAACATGGGCACACAGACAGCTATAATCTATAAATGAGTGCACTGAAGGAAGCTCGACTGGCTATGAATTTCACATCCTTTTTGTTTTGTCGAGTATGTCATTAACTTCTTTGCAAATGCCAGTAATACATAATAAATATATTACAGTAATATTACATAATACTCCTTTTAAACGCTCATCAAAAGAGGTTGTTTGAAGAGCACTTCTGCTAAAAACACGCTAAAAGCAACGCAATCGCGCCTGTCTGAAATCTGGAAACGACTGGGCGTCTTTGTTGTGACATTTCTCAGGAATTAACGTTGGTCGCTTTTCTTCCTTTCTATATCTAATTTGTTTATTTATTTGTGTACTTGCTGACACTGCAGGTAAACATTAGTTAAAACAGGGGTGAACATCGTGTAAATACAAAAAAGACGCCGAGGAGACGTAAAATCCGCAGTATAACAAAGTATAGAAGCGATATTTTCGAGAGAATACATCAAAAAGACGATACGGCAAAAGATCCCATGTTAAATTTTAAATTTTTATATTTGTTTTCTTACTTCATTTTATAATAACTGATTTTAGGCAGTTATTGCCAGAGCAAGAGCGAACATTTAAATCTTTGATTTTACGTCTCCGGTCCCGGATTGTTCCTACGCCGTCGAAATATTTTGTTCGCGACAGTGTAGTTACGTAAGAAGACCGGTTTGTTTAAGCTACGTCGCTATACATTATATAAAGGGCTCCTTGTTTTCGCAAAAATCTCAAAACACTACAGGTAAATTTTCTGACACTTCGGAGGGTGTTTTACAAATAAACTTCGCAAGAGCACCGGGTCAGTGAACCTGGGAAAATGCCACTTCAGTTTCCTTTGAAATCTTGAATTACTGACAAAAGGAGTTTGCCCTTTTGCTCGTCAAGGTTCCTTCGGGACAAAGGGTCGTAAAACCCAGACATTATTAATTTATTTTTTAGTAAGAAACACAATAAAATAAACTCCGAGTTTCAAACATTTGGGAATCTAACGAAAAAAATTCTCTTAACCATTAGGTCCGCCGTGCTCTTTATAGTTTAGTTACGTTTTTAACAGTGAGAGGGTCCAACGGCCATTACGCATACTCGAAACAAGACCCGACCAAGTTTTGCAAGTCTGTAAACTGCAAGTTTTACTAGCATTGTTCCGTTGGGCTCGTTCGCGCAGCTCGGCGCTACCGGTCTGCCTCAGGGCGGCGCTGTCTTCGCTCCAATGTTGCCTATCGTTGAATCGACGTATTATTCAACGAGGTAGAGGGGCTTAGAGCGATAAACCGGGGTTCCGGTCTGCACTCGAAAGTGACCCCCATAAGGCGGCTGCCATTGTACGCAAATGTGACCACTCGTCACATGACCAAACCAAATACGTGACGTCACAGGAAAGATGGCAGCGCCCAGGCAGCGGCTGGTCCCAGCTGGGCCGGAGCTTGTCGGATGCGTTGTTTGTTGTCGTTCGTGTCGGCGAGTTGATTTCAGACGCGGAAGCCGTCATATGAGGCCGGTCGAAAGCGACTTCAGAGTTCAGCGTGGTGTCTGACGTAGGTATAACGTGAACAGAAGGAGGAACGGTGTGCATTTCGCTGGTGACCGACGGGGATATTGCCACGAAAGAGACAATCGGCCCTACGTTGCTCGGACCTCGGATTGATTCGGATACCGCAAGTAAATTTTAAGGCGACGTTTCTGTGCTCTCGTTGACCATCGGAATCTTCGAGGTCTGCAGTGAAGCGTGTGCAATATGTTTGGATACGCAGTTTAGCGACGGAAATTGCGTGAGTCGTGCTTGGCAGTGTGCAATCGTGGTGCCGCTTCGTTCAAATGACCGAAGGCTCACTTTGGTTGTGCGGCGCACCGGAGAGCTGCCTTCAAGTGCTTCAAGTTGGTAGTTCCTGTGCCGTGCTTTAGGTGATGCTGTGCTGCTTCCTAAATTGTTCTGGCGTAGACGTGCACTTTCACGGAGCACAGGTGTTGCAGTTGGTATTGATTCCGCTTGTCTGTCGCACGTTTCGTCGACACAAGTTTCATCAACACTCGGTACGCGAATTGCAAGCTGTATGGACATTTCATCGCGCGTGTTACCTACCCAGTCCACCCGTTCACGCCGCTTTGCGACGACAGTCTGCAGCGGCTCATTACCAGAAAAGTGGTTCCACATCCATTTCAGTTCAGTTCGTCCACGGCAGTCGCCAAACCCCGAAGGAGAGGATTTATTCGAACAGAATGCCTCTAAAACAATGCAGCTTTTTTAGTGGTCAGGATAGACTCTCTTCTGTCTGTTTTGTTATATTGTCACAGATGCTTGCTCCAGTCCTATTTTCTATCAATATTTACTATTCTGGAAAGTTCCAGGCCATGCTCAGCTGTCATCGTATGTTCTGGTGGAGGTGCTGCACACTTTACCCATAGCCCTTCACTCTGTGTGGACCCTGGCGGCTCCTCAGCCGAGTTGCCCGATAACAATTAAGACACGGGTAGCGGATTATCCCGCGTCTTAAACGCCCGGCGAGCCGTGAACCAAGTCCTATCCCAAGCCCGGCAGAAAAACCGCAAGACGAGCGAGTACCGCAAGGACGAACCTTGGAAATGCACCACGAAGAACCTGAAATCCGAGCCAGTCGCTGCTACCAGCAAGAACCACCGGAATTCGGTCTTTTGCCAGAAAAACCGAAGCTGACTAAGCCAACAATGACAAACCTGTAGCAGCAAACCACGTCCGCTCCCATCATCGTTTGCATGCCCGTCGCACCTCGCACTCCGATGCCCTTTCACGCAAGGTGTATGAAGACGTCGAGGGCTGGATTGAAATATATGGCCGTGTCGCCCGCCACAGTGGGTAGACGGACAACCAGCTCCTGCAGAACCTATACTTCTCGTGGAAGAAACTGCCAGGCACTGGTTTGAGAACCACGAATCCTCCTTAACGTCGTGGGAAGTTTGCACGATCGAGCTGAAGTGCACGTTCATCAGCCAACATTGACCAGGGAGAGCCGAATTCCTGATTCTGTCCAGGATGCGGCCCCAACAAGAGCGTCACCGCCTTCGTGGAAGATGTTTTGGGCGTGATCGAGCACCCACGCCAACCCTGATGTTACAGAAGACAAGAAGCTAAGAATCCCATGTCCCTCATGTGAGGTACAACACCTCCGGCAGCCTTGTCCGCAACTCCACGACAACAGTCGAAGGGTTCATATCACCGCGGCTTCCAACATTGAATGTACACTGCAGGCCCGAGCCTGTCGCTATCAACAACTCCCCAGCTTCTCGACACTCGAGTCGTCCAGCTGCAACTTCGATGCCAGCCTCCCAGGCATCCGCGACATCCACGACGTTGTCCGGGAGGAGACCAGGAAGCTACTTCCTGCCATCAGTTGCCCGGCTTTTATTTTGATTGCGGAGATTGTTTCGGAACAAGTTCGACAGGCTATTCATCTGGAGTCTTCTTCGAGCGAAGCGGCATCTGACGATCCGAGGGCGACTTATGCCACAAAGTCACGACGACCGCCATCGGCTACCCGTTACTATTCAATGCCGATTCAACGAGACACCCCAACGCCGAAGCATTCATACATGCCCGAGCTTGCTGCATTGATGCAGAAAACTACCAGGAAAATTTGCGGATTAGAAGCCAGCCCTGCAGCTTCAGTGCATCAGATGTCAGTGGCCGCACATGACGTATGATTACAAGACGGCATCAGTCGGTCAAAGTTGCCACTCGACCAAACTGAACACCGACGTGCCAGGAGCATCATCCGACAACAAGCAGCACAGGTACTATGACTGAACGCCTGACACGAGACTGTCGCAGAAAGAACTCGTTATGGAACCATTTGCAAAGAACCAATAATTACGTAATCAAGTGGAAATCAACATATTTGATACACTAACCTAATAAACATATTTCCGCTCGCCTTTACGTCTTCAGAGTCTCTACACAAAGAATTGTGTTCACCGCACGTGCTGGAACTTTTGAGGACACTCGCATCTCTGACCCCTCAATATTAATTAATGGGACATACCAGACTGGTTGCATTGGGCTGCACTCGTTCCACTTCTACTGAACATATGGCGCATCCGAAAACCAACTCCAGTGATGTGAAAATGTTATTTATTAATTTATTCTCTCCAGGGGCCTTTGTAGGCATTGCAGAGAGGATACTTAAAACTACGCACATGATAATAACATTAAAGCACACTGCTGTAACTTGTTAGTTGCAAAAACAAACACACCTCTGAGCATCTAGTTTAATGGTATGTGTTCATGCATTGTTATATAGCAGGACACTTCCAATACGTATGACACAATAGACCCTTTGCAAAACCCCATCAAGCAACACAACTGTCGCCATTTTTTTTCGGTGCAAAGCACACGAATATACCCCAGTTCACGTCGAACGCTAATGCAGCATTCGAGTCCAATAGGCGCTCAGCCGAGTTCACAGTGATGGCGGACATAACATTCTTGTCGAACAAATGCCCAAAGTATGAAGGCCTTGGGCAATTAGAGTAGTAGCTACTGTAATTCGTTCCATCACAATTTGGCAAGCGGCGAAGGCTACAGTCTTGGTGAGTCAATATGCATGTTGGAGAGAGGCACATGACAACATATCATCAGAGTGCTCGTCAGCACAGATTTCTCACATGCCTTCACTCCGTCAATCTGATTGGCACGAGGGGGCTGTGGCGGTTGCCCTTTTCCAGGTTATGGTAATACGAAGTATAGGCAGCCCACACTTTAGAAAGAAGTCTATTGAAGAGACCGAAAGGAATGGTAGTCAACATTTTTCAACAAGACTGCTTTTCGGGCAAGGGGTGAACACAAATATGAATCATCTTGTACAGGTAACTAGAACAAGTAAATAATTGACCGACTAATACAATGCACTCTTGATGAAAAAAAAAGTATTGCTGCAAAAAAACCTACGAAAGAGAAAATTGTGCAATTAATCTATGCGTACACCAAAAATAGCAAGTCGAATAGCATTGAAGCAGGTGCCTGCAACGATTTATTCATCCCCCCACTCAATAAAAACGTCATCCTCGCAGCTGAAAATAAGTGTGCAATTCGCACTCACAAAAAAAGGAAGAAAAGCGATCGAATGTAGAATCGTCGATTAGCACAAAAGGTTAAAGATCGCAGGAGCTTCCTCGCTAAAAGTTTCTATGGTTATTCGGTGACGCAGGGCTGAAACAACTTCCCTAAGTCCTCACGCGACGTATACCTTTCGCTTCGATTCTCAGACGTTCAAACGAAGCTAGAAAAATGCGAATATATTATGCTAGGAGTTATATCGTAAAATTGTTTACAAGTACAAAACGTAAAGATCGCAGGAGCTTCCTCGCTAAAAGTTGGCTGTGATTATGCAGTTACCTAGGGCTGAAACGAATTCCCCTAGGCCCTACGTCCGACGTATACATTTCGCGTCGATTCTCAGACATTCCAACGTTCAAACAAAGCTAAGAGAAAGCGAAAATTGCATGCTAAAAGCACTCAAAGTTCTATCGACCCTCGAACACATCCGGGAATCCGAGCACCGGTACGGCGATACGGCTGATGCTGTCTCGCAGGTGTTAATATCCAGATGATACAGGGCGATCTTGCGGAAAAAGGTAATAAAGTCTCATTTCTTCATATTTTCACATTATACCTGCGTCAGCGAGCACGAAGAAGACCGAAGTCGTCGGAAAGCAGCTACACATCGCGGCTACCGCGCACCGAACAAACTCGCATTCCCCAGCTCTGGGCGCTGCCATCTTACCGGTGACGTCACGGCTCTTGTGAGGTCACGTGACGTGTGGTCACTTTTGCGTACAAAATGGCGGCAACCGGGGGTGCCACTTCCGAACTTCCGGTTTATCACTCTAAGCCCCTCTACCTCGTTGGTATTAATATACAACAATTTGGGTTTCCCCCAAAATTTGACGGCGTCACTCTTTCGTGTAAAATGTACGGAAAAACTGAATTGGTGAACGCTATTATGGTGCCTCGCATGCGTTCCCGACTGGTGGGTTTTAGCGTCCTATTCCCAACCATGCACCAGAAAGGGTCCCGAAGTGGCAAGAATTGACGTCACAAAAGCCGGATCGCCATGCTAACGGATGCCGCGATTCTGGCGGTTGGTCGTAGAAATTATGCTGGTGAAAAGTGCGAGCGAAGGTGACTGTGCCAGTTGTCGCGGCGTCACAACTCCTGGCTACCAAAGCTTCCGCGGACTGTCAAGTTTGAGCGCGACCTGCAGCGGAACGGGCGTCTGCCGCACTATACCACCGCGATTGTCACGTAACCAGGGTCACTACCGGCGACGGCATGACACTTTTATGAGGTCATCGGGTGGAAAATCGAAGGAGCACGTTTTTTTGGACGCGGTAAACAGACCTGTTCGATGACGCGCTCCGGGCATCATACTAGAACGCGCCGATCCCGTGCTTTCTCGTTCTATTGAGCGCGGCAACGCTCCCTGCTAAACTTAGCGGACAAATTGATTTTCTGCGTAGGTGTAACGCCGATTCGGGTGTACGAGCCAAATCCGGATGGGAAACGCTTTCGGCTAAAAGTAGCGGGGTAACTGAAAAGCGACAAAATTGCGTTTGGTCTGAAACTAGAGACCAAATAAAGTTTTCCCTTAATATGAGAAAGGCCAGGGTTCTAATATAGAAAGGTCATGTGTGGCCATATCAAGAATTCGAAAAGTAGAGTCACATATGGCCATTAAATATATATATTACAATATATGCCCTTATCTGCGCAATTCCTCATATGGCAGTCTATGACATTTCTGTACAGGGCAGACCCGCAACGCTGCGAGAGAGGGTGGCTTCGTTTCGCGTCTCATCCGCATGCGCTAGCGCAACTATCTTTGACAGGATAAAAGCGCCGAAGGACATGGACAAAGTCAAGGAAGTAATGACAAGACGTTACCTCCTTTACTTTGTCTCTGTTCTTCGGCGCTTCTATCCAGTCATGAACCAACTAGCCCAACTGAACCTTTGAATCTTTGACAAAGTTGGAGCACTGCGGAACCTAATTTATAGTCATGAAAACGTAACACATTTAAGAGAAAGAAAAAGATAGAACGCTCACCAGCCTTGACGTGGACGTTGCGGCTTGATATGGAGCCGAGCGTGTTGGATGCCCTGCAGCGGTACACCGCGGCGTGGACGTCCTGGCGGTAGTCCTCGCCACGGAACGGGAAGAACTCCAGGGCGCCCGTCAGGCCGCGTACGCCGGAGTCCCGGCACTGAACCCAAGGGCGACCCGGACTCGTTGGTCCACGACAGGACGGGCCGGGGGTCCCCGGATGCCGAGCAAGACACGACGGCGCCAGTGGCGTTGGGGAAGACCAGCTGGCCTGGAGGTTCACGAAGGAACGCCGGCGCCGAACTGCCCGGTCCGGGGAGGAGGTCGCCCAGAGTGCCTGTGGGGTACGGAGATGGACGGAGTATTGAGTTCGATTCCGCCGTTGTTAGCACGACTACGGTACATAGACAGTACTACCTAGAAGATAAGAGCCCCTGCATGACGTCATCGTCACTAGAATTTCCGATTCCTGCCAAGCGGCAAACACCCTTTTCGCCAGCATATCTAATGCCAACCGCCCAAAATCGCAACATCGAACAGCATGACATCGTCGGCTTCGTGTGGCCGCTATTGTTGCCGATTTGTGACAACTTTCGATACGGAACGCATCTTTGATTGGCGTGTTCACAATCCTTTTCCACTAATGAATGGAAAGTGGTCCCGAAGTAGCAACAAATTGCCTCAGAGGAACTAGCGTATCGTCCTAACTGATGTCGCGATCCTGGTTGTTGCTCGTAGAGTTATTGTCGAAAAAGGAAAAAGTGGGCGCAAGGAACCACCGTCGTCGCAGCGTCCCATCTGGTGTCTGCTTTCGTTTCTGTCGTCTGTCTGGCTGCAGAGCGGCCTACAGCAAGAAGGCGTCCGCCGCACCTACCCCCGCGGCCGTGCCACCGCCAGCATCACGATAGGCAAGAAGTTTTTTTTCAGTATTTATTTTAATACCCTCAGGACCCAGAGGGCATTGCAGAGGGGAGTGGACAAGAGCAACAACAAAACAAGGACACACAAAAAAAACAAACATGAAACTTGTTTGACATCATAAGGTGAATAGCGAGGAACCACGTCTGAGGACATGGTTCCTCGATATCTCGATAGACCATCAGAACGCAAAAAGGCTGATGGTGCTTCTCATGGCATCTTTCCGTGGTGGGAAGCACCTGACTATATTCGGGAGGTTCCAGCAGTGGCCGAGAGGAGGCACCAGTTATTTCGCGTTGTCGCGCATGCGTGAAATACATTCGGTGTGGAAAGCTAACAGCGGCGTGGCTCGATATCAAGGTGTTCAATGCGTAATATTTTGCCTCAACAATTATCCTAGGATACTCAAAAGGTAACGAAGACACCATCTTATATACTCGGTATGTTTTTGAAACCATAGTTTTGTTTCAAATTGTGCTAAATTGTGTTGGTGAAACAATTTGTTAATCCGCTTTGATCGTCAAGCAGATCATGTTTACAATCTAAGTGGCAGAGATTGTGCCAAAAAACACACTTTGCTTCATAGGAAATTCATTTTCTAGACGAACGTGTACTGTGAACTAAATGTTTTCGAAATAAAACGTTTACAATGCGGCGAGTGCGGTAGTACGAGGCTTAGTGTATTGCACGCCGTCATGCGACGCCGTCATGCGACGCCGTCATGCCCAGGATGGACGATGGGGACAGAGTGAAGATAGCCACTCAACGGACACCGATAAAGTTGCTGCGCGTCGTGGAGTCTCGAAAGTTGCGAGTGGATTAAGCGCATTTTCTTTTCTGTTTTGTCTTTGCGGTTTAATAATCCAAAGTTCTATCATTTCTAAATAGATATATTAACATGCCATAACCAAAAAACAAACCTTGCTTTCAGGTTTCCAAGGGGATTTAGGAAGGTACCCTAAAGCTTCGGATGTTCCATTTTGAAATCATAATGCGCACATAATGAAGTTCACAATTGACAGTAATGGTAGTTTTTTCTTCTGCCGGTACATATGTGTGATTAAATCTTCATACCGACCGTTAGACCAACAGACTATCAAACCGCCGTCCGATGTCCAAAAATACGACAGACCATCACACCATCACACCGACAAGCCATCGACCCATCACACCATCAGGCCATCAGACCATCAATGTCCCAAACCACGACAGACCTTCAGCCTGACGGACCATCAGATGTTTTCTGATGGTCCTTTTCAATAGGGATCTATAACTGTTATGTGTCTTATACCCGGGTATATTGGGTGTGCGAGCTTGTGCGGCGAGTAAGCTACGGTATAGGAACGTTAGGCAGTGTCCAGCATGGCTACTGCAGATGCAAGTTGTTACAAACTACAGATGTGAAGATGCAATTGCGCAGAAAGTCATTTAAAAGCGGTATACTTACCTTAAATATCAATTATTTATATGGCGCTCCAGATAATTTTGGCTATAAGCGAACTTGTTGAGTAACTAAATAACACTCTTGATGCCATCGATGATTCTTATAATGGCTAGTCGAGGAAGATAGAAGGAAGAGAAGAGATGAAGCACATCTTTCAAATGAAAGCTAGAAAAACTGAAGTTTTTACGCTGTCTAAACTCGTCAAAATGACCCATATCTCCGCCCAGACAGCAGAAGCAGTATCAAGCATTCATTTGGTTGCACGCTTGTAATCTATCGTGTTTCCGCGCTCGAGTCAGAAGCACCCCCATCAAGAGCGAACCTCAAAGTGAGCCTGAATAATTTAGACACAACATCGATTCTGCATTGACAAGACCCAAGAAGCATCCGAAAACTCCATTCATATATCACTTAGTAATGGGAGTCACGATGCCTAGCTAGATAGACATCAGAGCGACGAAGTAATTTAGCCAAATTAGTACCGTTTCCCGTGTCATAATGGGAGAGATAGCGCTGGATGTCACTGAGCTTCTCGATCACAAGTGTGACGTGTCATTCACAACCCTTTCTCCACCGGATTCGATGTAGCCCCTGGGGTCCGATTTGTATCAAAGCCAGAGGCGAAAGCTGCGGCCCAATTCGCCTCTCGCGGAGATCGCGAACGTACAGGGAGTGGTAGACGGTTTGTTTGCTAACGCGAGCGAAGAACACGGTTCATCAGCTATGACGAGTCATTCGCAGAAGGAAATAAAACAAGAAAACACCGTACGTCATCTGCTAACAAACCGGGAAATAAATTGGTCGTTTGCTACCAACCCAGCATCGTGACAAAGTGAGATCGGCCGCAGGATGAAATTGTGATTGTCTGCCATTGCACGTTGAAAGTCACCAACAACCCTCCCCTTAATTTGCAAATCTGAAGTTGTTCTGCTGCCATACACAAGCTGACATCGCCCGGTGGATGAGGGAGAACTGAAGAAGGCAAACTCGAGCCCGCGATACCCTTGCCAATTTTCGCATGTTGGTGAGACTTTTCCCCAAAATATTGACCGGTTGTGAAGGGGCCAACTGTTCTAAACAGCCTCATTGGCTGATTACGCGCCAGCTTTGGCGATACGTCCAACCAGCAGCCGAGAGCCCTCTAGCATTCCAACCTTCTCACAAAAACGGGACCCCAGTGACAAGCACGCAGATCTCTAGGGATATCCCAACCGCCCTTGTAAAACAACGAAAAGAGGGGCTCTCTGGTGACAAGACCGCCTACACGCGGCGATAAAAAAAAAACTCAGAGTACGTAGCGCGTTTCTTGCGGGCAAATGGCTGTCATTATTCAGTCCTCACTTCGACAAAGTTCAATCGAGCGTGCAGAAAAATGGTCAAAAACGACGTGAAAGGTAAGATGAACTGCAAGAACGCACTTTGGGAGCGGCATGCCAGAAGTTGGCTTTAATGCAAAAGCATTAACTGTCGCCTAGAGAGAAGCCGGCGTTGTCTGTACCCGTCTGTGGCAGCGAAACGGCTGTTAAATTCCAACTGGCCAAAAACACAGCAACGCCGATATTTCGTCACGGAAGCCGTGGAGGAGGCCGTGTTCGCCGCGCCTGCGCAGAGGGAGCGTGATATCACCGCATGAGCGCCGCGTAAAAAAGAAAGACGTCGCGCGCTGCTTGTAGAAATCAGCTGGGTGTAGGAATGCGAAAGCATTCCTACTCGGAAGCAGTATTAAGTATCTTTAGCGTACGCTATAGTTTTTTTTTTTCAGGGAAGGTCGCGTGAAGTGAGAATTAAAGAAAAAAATACTATAGGAAAGACTCATGCGTCCTTTGAATGAAATCTGCTAGAATTCAAGGTACTACCTACCATGGAGCAGGTCATGCCTCGTAAAAATATTTCCGTATACTACTGTATTCACCGCTTTATTCAGATATCCGAGGGTTCCAGCAAACAGGTCGCGAGGTCAAATTTTGGTTCTTAATTGGGGAGAGTTTTTCCCTGGCTGCTGAATTTACATGGCGTTATGGCATTTTTGCTCGATGAGTGTTGAAGACAAATGAGAAATTGATTATTTGTCCTCGAGTCCACGATTGTGCAGTATCTTTTGTGGGAATTTATCATTCATACACGTATGGCGCGGAAAGTCTCACTTTCATATATTGATTTCCCCAAACGCTCCTTGAACCACAGACCACCACTACATATCGGGTTGTGTACGGCAGCAATGCTACTTGGAATACGGAAAAGGAAGACGTGTCGTCGAATGCCTTTCAATACAGCCGACGTTCTAAAATCAATCGTGTGTTCAAGCCGTAAATTGATTGGTGTTCATTTCATAGAAAATTCAGCGCATATTTTTCGGTGTTTGTATATTTCATTAAATTTTGGTATATATTTTGGTGTTTTGTTTTCGAGAAACATTATACAGTTTTAGAATAGGCGGCCCCTAAGCTTTACCATTCAAGTAGCTCGGGGCGCCGTACTGCGCATCCGCACAAGGTCTCCGCATTCTCTGTGTGACACCCCAAGCTGCTCGGGCGCCCCCGACCTCATGGGGCACCTATTTTAAACGTTTCTATTAAAACTGTGATTATCCGTGAAACACAGACCATGAAAAAACTAAGATGTCAAATCTAAGCGGGGACGATTTTCGCACACACACACACGAACACAATCTAGAAACTGGCGGG
>JAZHYW010035220.1:0-11138 GCA_037355805.1 Ixodes ricinus | reverse complement strand
GATCGACCGACCCATTTCATCGTTACCCGGTTCCAGAGGTCGGTTGGTCCTATAAAGCTGTCGCTCTAATGGCGACCTGTTTAATCACTTAATCGTGTTATATACACTTCGTAGCAGCGTATATCGGAACACCGTACTCTTCGCTTGTTTTACTAGACGGTGCTCGTGTTTTTTTTTCACTTAATGTCATTTCATGGGACTAACTGCTGTGCGTATGAGAACCATACGGATTTGCGCTTCATGTCCGGCGTAGACCTTTAATTGCCTTCTGTGCTATCTTTGTCTTCTGGACTGTGGAACACCTTCTGAGCATGCGCTGCCGATCTGTCGTGCGGTATATCGGACACTGCGTATACGTCCACAGCTCAGTGACTCGGCATTTTGTCGCCCGGGTAATAAGCTATACAAAGGTCTATAGCCGACCCTACGATTCGATGGAGTCAATTGAGTGGTGTCAAAAGTGCTTCGTCACGGCGCTCGTCATTTTTGTGAGTAGGCTACCCCGTCTAAACCAATCACGTGCAAAAAAAAAAAAAACTCGGTATCGCGGCTCATTTAGTGTACGTGATTGTTCTAGTTGTTTCGTAGAGGTGCCTGCTGCCATTCGGGCTTAAAGGAGCACTCAAGTGGATTTTGAGATTGTCTATTTATTGCCATAACTCAATCTACGGGCTCTAGACCAGACTTGGACGTAGTTCAACTACTCTACTCAAACTACTGTAGTTTAACTACTTTTCCGAGTAACTTGGTAACTTTCAATTACAACTTGATTTGGGTAATTAGTAGTTTAATTTAACTACTTTTTTCAAGTAACTTCTACTCAAATTACTAACTACTTTCGAAATCTAGTGCTAATTTTGCTCATCACGAAAGTTTGAGCGCAGAAATGAATAAGACGCCGGCAGATGAGCTGGCATTCCCGAACAAGGAGCCCCCTCACATTCCGTTCCCACGGACTTACACTCGGCAGCCGTAGAAACTGCATCACAGGCGTCCTTGGGCCAAGGTGGCGACGAGCAGCTAAAGAATAACACCGGCGCGCACGAACGCAGGAAGACATGCTTAACAAGCCTTGGTCGGGTATTGACCTAATCCGGTAATGCACGCAGGCGCCGCGCCTCCGGCTGCAACCGTGAAAGACGGGGACACTCCGAGGGTTGTTGTTGTTTTCACGTGTCCTGCCTTTAGTGAGTTCTGCCTCAAGCGGTTTGGGGGTTCCATGAGAGGTGCCACTGAATGACCTCGCAGCTGGGCGCCTGTTCCCATGGTCGCCTCGTCGTCAGCGCATACGCCTTTGCAAAGCCGGACTCCCCCGCGCACAAACCCTGGCACGGATAATCCGTTCATGGGAGCACGTTCCCGCTTCCAGCTGCAACGGTACGAGCGACGATGCTTGTTCACGTAATCCTTCGCGTCCTTCCGACCTTCCATGCCAGGGAGACCTCCTCTTTGTTAAAAACGATTTACTTGTCAGGCGTGTCAGGCGCGTCAGAATACCGTAGTCGCCGGCGAGGATTGCGAGTTACTCTTGGGAGTCCTTTTGTTGGACCCGGCGTCAGCGGCGAAGTATACTTTGGTTCATCTTCTGTTAAACCAAAACAATTCTTTTTTTCAGTAGCGTAGCACTAGCACTGCAACGAGACGCGCAGTCGTCCGGATGATCTCATCGTCGTGACGCGAGATTTGAACTTTTGACGGTCGGGTGCACTCGCTCAGCGTACTCTCAGAACGTCGTCGGAATAAAGAGGGGCCAGTCATAACAATCTCAACTTGCCAAAGAAAAAGAAAACAGGAGGTGAGTTTGTTATAAAAGACCCTCTACCCGAGGCAAACCTCACATGTTGCGTCATGGACACCTAAGATGCCGACACTCTCAAATTCAACGCTGCCGTTCCATCCAGCGCGTCGGTGGAACGTCTGTTTAGCTTGGCTGGGGACGTCTTTAGAAGGAAAAGGGGAAAACTTTCCTATCAAGAACTTTGAAAGTCAATCGCTTCTGCGAGCGAATAAATTATTTTGGTGAAAATGCAAGCCATAAAATGACTGCATTTATTTTAGGCTCGCAGGGTTTTTCATGGATCAAAACTGCTGTTCATTTTGCTACTACAAAAATATAAAAAAGTAACTTCGAAAGTAACTTCAAAGTAACTCGCTACTTTTTACAGTAGTTAGTAGTTTACTCAATTACTATTACAAGTGCGTAATTTCTACTCTACTCCAATTACTTTTGGCGTAGATACTCAGTAACTTAACTTAACTACCTTTTTTGAGTAATTTGTACATGTCTGCTCCAAGACTTCCTAAAAACCCGAAATCACATTCAAGAGTGGTTGATTTCGCTTATGAAAAGTCCAACCAATGATCGTTACCACTGCTCTTTCCTGCGAAGTGGCGCAGAACACCAGGGGGCGCCACCGGATGGGAAGGCAGCGGGGGAGCGCGACAGCGACAATCACGAGTGTCGGCTTCCCGGCGGGCTGTTTTTTTAGGAGGCGCGCGTATTCCAAAATGTACCCCACCGGGAACCGTCACCCGTGATTGGCTGTGTCGCATGCCCTCCCCTGGTGCCTTTCCGTCTGGTGGCGCCCTCTGGTGTTCTGCGCGTATTGGCCTGAAAGGGGGTGCGTGGTACGATCTTTGATCAGGCCACGAATAGGAAAATCGGCCGCCCTATGGATGCAATTTCAGGTTTCGTTGGGATGCTCAGAGCCGATAGCTTAAGTTATGACGGTCAATAGATGATCTCAGAATGCGCCAGAGTGCCCGTTTAAAGTTCACCGAAGTGTACCAATAAGGTTTTTTCGCTTTGAGAGTGAGTTTAACAGAACCTTTCATCTTAATTGAATGTCGATTCGTCGCAATATTAAGAAAACAGTTCGTGGCACAGCTGGAACTTTCTACTGAGCGCAGCAGGCTGGAGCCAGAATTACACGTGCGGGCTGGAGCGTGAGTCGGGAGCCTGTGGGTGGCACCATCGGCTGCCATTTTTATTATAGTCAAGGCAGGCGCACGTTGACACGACAGACGTAAGATTATAAGAATTGTGAATGTTGAAGGTAAGTCTTTCGGCTATTGGTGCAGTTATTTCTCGCGAACTGTGAAGCAATCGATCGCCCACGAATAAATCGAGAGGCTTGCTGGCACCCACACCTATGCTCCTTCTCGTCGTTAAAGGAAAAAAAAGCTTTCATTCTGGAGCAAAATTGCACACGCCAAAGCACTTAGTACAAGCGTTTAAACTTACTTCGAATGCACAAGGCTGCATTCTTCGCCATTGACAAGGGGTATGTGTCAGAATTCGAATAATAAAGTAGACTTTTTTCTTCTTGATACTTCAAGACAGTTTTAATGGTGACATTTCAGAAAATGAAAAATCGTCAGCGACAAAGCCTCTAAACCCGTCATTTGCCATCACAGTTGACCTCGAAACCGCTATCCATACTTACTTGAAGGTTGCTCTGCAGCCCATGTTCGAATAAACCTCACGACAGTTTCTGCCCAATGGAGTGATGGAAGATTTATTAATACATAGACAAAGACCTACTCAACATTCGGTATAATTCCCAGATCGCGCCATAAATGATTCATTCTCTGAAACAATAAACTCATTTGCAAAAGTGCATGTCATATAGTACTTGCTGCACCAGTTACGCCAGTTCGCCATTGTTTCGACACCTACTCTGAGCGTGTATTTGTTTTTATTAGTGGTGAGAGGGAGAGAGAAATCCCGGTACATGTTGGCTACACCTTATGTGGGGGACAAGTCAGTCCCGGGGTAAAAAGAGTTAGGGATAAGAAACAAAAGAAGGAAGTGTAAAAGAGCAAGGAGAGGAAGGGGAGGGTGGGGGGTGGAGTTAGTTTGAACTACCTACGAGAACTGACGGTTTACTGGCTCGGGGCGTATGGCACCATGCCTTAGAGGCGGTCTATCAGATCAGCGTCTTCTAAGAATGTTATGACTAAGGCGAATGTTCTAGTGGTATATCTTACTGAGCCTGGGGAAAAGTAATGTCTGCAGCTGCCGCGTGGGCAACCCGTGCGAGCTGCAGTCCTTCGAGGAAAGATTTCCTCGCGTCCACTAGATTTGGACAGACCCAGATGAGGTGTTCTATGTCCTCGGGAACGTCACACCTTGAGCAGTTTGCCGATTGTCGGGTCCAGACGATGATTTGCCTTTGCAGTGAAGGCACGCCCAGTGCGAAGTCTATGCAGGATGGAGGCGCTGGCTCGTGAAAGCTCTGGGGGCACACGTGCGTGTGGTCTTCCGCTAGGGACTCGCCGGTCAGGATGTTGTTGCTTTATTTCTTTGTGAATAAGTTGTCTGGCCTCGTGGATGTTTGATACACAGTGTTTGCACATTAAGGTGGTGCGCTTCTGCTGCACTCTAAAAAAAGCCCGTGCGTCTGCTTTCCCGCACAACAATCGGAGAGCCAATCACCGCAACTTTTGGAGGTAGCTCAGCGAATGACGATGCCGAAACATATGTTTAGACCAAAAAACGCAGTCTGAGTTGTGACATTAGAGGCAACTCCACTCCATTCTTACAACCTTTGAGTTATGATCTGTTTAGTCGAAGTCGGCGACCCTGAATCTCGAGATATAATTCGTTTTTCGGTAGTGTGTATAGTTTTGTAGATATCGCGAATCCAAGTATCGTTCCGGCGGCACGGCGAAACCGAAACTACCGGCTGAAGCAGCTTGGCAGCACTGATATTAGTGGCGCGTCGCCGGCATGACCTAGTTCTCGTCCCGCGCTTCTGAGCCGACGCACCGACAATGTCGGCTCAGTCGCACGTGGAGTTTCAAAACAGAAGGTAAGTTGCACATTTTCTATTTTTACCGCTTCACTTTGTTAATATGCACCAAATGGAGTAAGTTTTAGTGTGCATTTATAAATTTGCTGGCCGATAAACGAATCTGACTGCTATATATATGACGCGGTCAGTGCCGGCGCAGCGTGACTGTATGTTTCTTGCCCGCGGACCAAGAGGAAAAGAAATAATGGGAGATAGATGGACAGATGTATCCACAAGCGGTGTAAGTTGTTAAAGCTTAAGGTGCCTTTATGTGCACGCTAGTTAGATCAGCCGCGACCTGCTGCGTCCGGCCAATCGTGCTGGAGCAGCCGGCGGACGGTACGCGAACATCGACGGCACCCATCGTTCTTCAAAGACGCATGTTTCGTGGAGAAACCCGCAACAGTCAGCAGCCGCAGATCCTGTGTGTATACGTGTCTGACGTAAAGTGCTGGGAGTAGAGTTTCGGTTGGAGCTCGGAGTCGACGGTCTTCGAATTTTATCCGGCGAACGGCACCGACCCACACCTTGTGCCTCTTCCGGTCTCTTGGGAATTGCTAGAACCCGCGGCTCCGGGTTGCGCACCGGATTGTTGATGCAACCCACAGCACCACAAGTCGTGCTCGACATCGCCCAACGCGAGTCGGCGAGTCTCTCCGGCTCCCACGATACGCGCATGAGCGAGCAGCACCGCTTCGCTCTCTTCCGCGCTGTTGCGGAAGCAATGCTGGAGTTAAATTAATTGCCTGGGCGCTAATAAAAATAGGAGAACACAGGATAACGTGATAGCACCTCTTACCGTCAGCAGAATTGCAGAATGCCACGGGAAACGACGCTTCCGCGGCGTCCGTGCCGAGCGTAGGACTAGACCTACGTCATTGCCCAGTGTTGCTTCACTAGCTCACCCGGTGCCACCGTTGCTCACCTGCTTTCGGGCCGCTAACCGAGCCGGGAGAACATTTTTAGTATTGGTTTTAATCGTTAATGCGGTGTCGGTTTGACGTGATATTTTGGGTGCGACCATACCTTGACCTTCTAAAGCGATATCAGTCATTTCGATAGGGTCGACTTTTTGAGTGGAGTTGCCCTTTCAGCAATGCAAGCGTGACGTTTTGCGTTGCTTAATGTCACAACTCAGACTGCGTTTTTTGGTCGAAACATACGTTCCGGCATCGTCATTCGCTGAGCTGCCTCCGAAAGTTGTGGTGATTGGCTCTCCGAGGTGTTGTTGCGGGAAAGCAGACGCACGGGCATTTTTTAGAGTGTGCAAGACGATCGGCTGTCTCGTTGCCTGTGATGCCGACGTGTGAGGGGCAACCATTAAAATGCTAATTGCCAGCCTTTCGTCTCCAACTTTCTTGCTGTGTGGGCAACATACCGTGCATATTGGGGGCATCGACTGGGTTGCTGAGTAGCACCAGAGCTGCTCTGGAGGCCGTTAGAAGGAATGCCTTTTTGCAGTTGGAGATGTTGTCAAGTGCTTCAGGGCCAACCCGAACGGGCGCCTAGTCCAGCGGTTGTGAAGGAGGTATGAAAAATTAATTTTCTTGATCTGGTTACATTAACTTCTGCGGATGGAGACAGATTTGAGCTCGTTACTTGAAAAATGCAGTGGATTACAATCCCAAATTACCGTGCCTCAAATATGATGGATTATCGTTACAAATTATTTTCGCTGAAGAGTAACGAACTACTTTGTTCGTTACGTTTACAAATTATTTTTCACGTTACTTGTTTTTGTACACTTATCCAGAAAACAATTGAAACAATTTTGATATTTTCAAAATGGTTCTGCAACACTACTTTTCATTTCTCATACAGCCCGTATTATGCTAGTCTGTAAAAAATAAATTATTTTATTTAAGAAAGGGCGTAGGTGCCTCTGTTCACCTGTAAGCTGACAAGGCACCGAAAGCTGCAACCACACCCGCCATCCCGCTAGCTTACGGCCTCCTAAAATGACCCTTGCATTGTGCAGAACAAAGCTAGCGGTGCGCATGCTCAGTGTCAGCGTCTACCTCCGCTAAGAGATTCGGAGCTAAAGAAGCGATCTACGAAAGCTCCTTTTGACTTGGGCGTTTCGCCTGTTATTCACAAGAAAGAAAATCTAGGTTCTAACATTACAATGAATAGCCAATGCAGAATGCAGGTGTCCCAGCTTACCTTGATCTGTTTTGAGTAGGGCTGGGCGTCGATTAAAAATTTTAACCCGATTAATCGCCACCCTTTAATCGATTAATTAATCGATTAATCGGTTGCGTTGATTTTTATAAATATTATATTAAAAAGAATGCAACAACTCGTCTTGCCTTTGAAGACTTATTTTACTCTCTGTTACACGGCGCAAAGGACATTTACAATCGAGGATACATATAGTTCAACGATTCAAAGACTCACATATTTTTGCTCCAGCTCCGAAGACAAAGAAGTTTGTCCACATTCTCCGACAGGAAGACAAGAAGTCAGGGCTTGGGCGATGCTTTCTTCTTTTTTCAGAGAAAGGGGCCTCGATGAGAAGGCGTTAATTGTCTGCGTTTTGGCGGATGGTCCTTGCTGCAGCGGCGTACATGGGTGCTTCGCTCGTAGGTGATACTGAAGCGAACTTACGCTTCCACTGTATGAAAACGGCTTTTTGCAGATGATGCAGTGGACTTCCTTCGAGTTAAAAACTTCACCGCTGGAGTTTACTTTAAACTCAAACTTTCCAGCGAGATTGCCTTTCATACTCGTGAACTCGTCCATTTTTGCGGGCCGAATACTGGAACAAGTAACCATGGCGTTGTTAGCTTCCCAGCTTGTTTTTCTGCTTGTTTGTCTTGCCTGGGCAGGATGTGTAATAGATCCTCAACACGTGAAGTTTCGCGGTCGTAAAGGGATCAGTTGCGGGCCCAGCTTGTTCGTCTGGCCTCGGTAGAACTGTAATGTATATCCTCGAACACGTGACGCTTCGCGAGCGCGAGAATTGAACCTTGCTCATACTCATAGCACCTGGCTGGGAACAGCAAACCGCTCAGGACAGAACGACCGGATGCACGCCACGCAGCGTTTTCCTTAAGAGGGGGGGGGGGGGAGGGGCATGAGTCACCCCTAGTTCGGGCAGGTCGTCCAGGATAGAGCCATGCGTGCGTCCAGTTGACTTTTTTTTGAGTACCGATTAAAAAACCGATTAACCGGTTAAAAAATTTGATCGCGATTAAAGCCTTAATCGATTAATCGGAAGGTTAATCGATCAATTGCCCAGCCCTAGTTTTGAGTGGATTAGAGTTGTTGTTCTTGCTGATGACTATGTGTGTTTTTTGGCAAGCAAGGTATGCACCGACACTCTAGGTTTCCATTCTCCTTAATGCCCTGAATTTTGAACATCTTATTAAGAGAAGGCCATGGAGACGACGAACACTCCATGACCGGAAACTCGATCAGTCAGAAAAAGGTGGCGGTTACGGGCTATCGGTTCTCACTTTCATACCAATATTTGTGAAAAGCAGGGCATGAGAGCGCGAGAAACGGTGGCCCTCGCTGTCCCAAAACAATAGAGGATTACATTGCTTTTGCAAGTTCTCTCTCTCTCTCTCTCTCTTTCTGTCAGCACTCTCTTTAGATGGCCTAAAACCTACCCCCCCCCCCCTTCCTTTTATGTTGACAGTTGACTGTAAAGTGAGGAGTGGACTCGAGCACCATGCACAGACAAGAAAACCAAAAAACGTATCGCCCGTAGCAGCGGAGGCGATGCTCTTAGCCTCGCGCCGGGCGCTTTTCAGCCGTACCTCAAGGAGCGCGCTAGAATGCAGTAGCGCACATCAAAGACAAAAGAATTCGACTTCCTGGAGCGAGGCTACATCGTCTATTACGCAAGTTGTGAACCCGCGAATCGAGGGGGCACGGACCCGCGTTTGATGTCTGTGCAGATGGCAGGGATACGTCGAAAAGTTAGATAGGGTGGAGCGGTGTAAAAGAAGAAAACAAATTAGCACGAAGGATTTTCCCCTGCCCGGGAAAAGGAGAAAAACACGATGAAAGGCTACGGAGAGCCTACTCGGCGTTGTGTTTCTTGATCTTTGTCTTTCCTATATTTGTACATGCCTTGCCCGTTTTTCTAGTGGTTCTAGTGACCGGTCATACAAAACATCGTGTTTTCTTTTCGGCTATTCTCCAATTCCTGATGTTTTCTATTTTGTTGAACTTACTCTCTTCATGCTGCTGAATGTTCTGCTCGTATTGCTCCGGTTATTGTATAATGCTCATATTTTTAAAAAGTAACGAGTAATTAAAGTAATCCGTTACTAATATTTTGTAACGAAATTACGTTACAAATTACTTCCGAAAACAAGTAACGTGGCAATTACAAAACTACTTGAAAAAGTAACGGAAAAAGTAATGCACAAGTAATCCGTTACTTGTAGCGGATTACTTCCCAAGTGTGGATGGAGATAGCTTAAGTAGATGATTCACAGCTGTGAAGCACCAAGCCATCGGTGTAGACACGTACCCATCCTAGGAAAGATTCCTGTATTTTCTCTTCAGCGATGCCGCGGGCGAAAGCGTGTGCCGTGAGTTGTTTGCTTCTGAGCATGGGAATGGACGCATTGATATTCAGCGATCGGGCGTATGGTGGTGGAACTGGGTAGATCATATCAGGGGCTTCTATAAGTCCTTCAAACTTTGTTGCGAGATATCCTAGACGAGAGGGGGACGGCTGCACAAGCGGTTCAGGAGAGAACCCGTTGATTGGCAGGTCGTTTGACGTGCGACGTGGCGAAGCGTCAATTCTTTGCCGTGGTTTTCAACAAGGTTCATCCTTCCTTCTACTAGCGTCGGAACGTTAGGTGAATACCTGGGTAGGCTTAGGCATAACCGAACAGCAATTCGTTGGAGTGTTTCAATTGCTAATGATCTGACCGTGTATTGAACACGTGGGCTGCGTATAAGCGGTCGGCGAGGACTTCATTTCAAATCGCACGCTTCCTGCCCACCAAAATGGCGACCGCCAATGTTGCTAGATGGGATTGGGAAAAGGGTCTATTGAATAATGTGAGAAATGGTACATGGATCTTTTTTTCCCCATAGACACAAGAGTATTCTATTATTACGAAATCGTCGCCGGTGTTACAAAATGCCTCCGGCCAACGCCAGCCTGCGATCCGCTCTCCATTCATTGCAAATGGCACGAGCAATGTCGATCGTGCGCGTGCCAACGAATGCGTGGCCGGTGCAATTCCCAAATAGTAGAAGTGATTTCGAAATTGAAGCGCATAAATTGAAACATACTGTACGTTTTCTCTGTCAATACTAAATCTATAATGCAGAAAAACTCGGTAAATAAAAGCAGGAGTTTAACATATGGATATTTGAAACCGTAAAAAGCCTAAAGTAAGAAATTTAAAGAAAACAAAAAACAAGAAAAGCTAACTCCTAATTTGTTTCGCCTGGGATTTTCGATTTCTTTCGTGCTCCGTTTCAGATTCGTTCGATTAGAAGTATTGTGTTTACGAGGGCTGAATATTCCCCATTCCCTCGGGAAGAAGCAATCCTTAGATACTCTTTTTTGCTTTCCTCTCGCCTTCCCATCTCAAACCAACGAATTGTACTCCGACAACAATCAATATAGATGATGATGATGATGATGATGATGATGATGGATATATATATATATATATATATATATATATATATATATATAATAATAATAATAATAATAATAATAATAATAATAATAATAATAATAATAATAATAATAATAATAATAATATATATATATATATATATATATATAATAATAATAATAATAATAATAATAATAATAATAATAATAATAATAATAATAATAATAATAATAATAATAATAATAATAATAATAATAATAATAATAATAATAATAATAATAATAATAATAATAATAATAATAATAATAATAATAATAATAATAATAATAATAATAATAATAATAATAATAATAATAATAATAATAATAATAATAATAATAATAATAATAATAATAATAATAATAATAATAATAATAATAATAATAATAATAATAATAATAATAATAATAATAATAATAATAATAATAATAATAATAATAATAATAATAATAGTGTGTGTGTGTGTGTGTGTGTGTGTGTGTGTGTGTGTGTGTGTGTGTGTGTGTGTGTGTGTGTGTGTGTGTGTGTGTGTGTGTGTGTGTGTGTGTGTGTGTGTGTGTGTGTGTGTGTGTGTGTGTGTGTGTGTGTGTGTGTGTGTGTGTGTGTGTGTGTGTGTGTGTGTGTGTGTGTGTGTGTGTGTGTGTGTGTGTGTGTGTGTGTGTGTGTGTGTGTGTGTGTGTGTGTGTGTGTGTGTGTGTGTGTG
>JAZHYW010035216.1:0-14597 GCA_037355805.1 Ixodes ricinus | reverse complement strand
GCCGTCACTTGCCAGGGACTTGGCACCCTCGTTAAAATTGACGGAAGGTTGACTGCAGAGAAATACGGCGAAATCATAGGTCACGACATGTTGACATTTCTTTTGAATGGCCCATTTCTGGACGGACTCTTCATTTTGCAGCAGGACAACTGCCCAGTGTACACGTCGAGACATGTCAAGGAGACGATAGAGGACCTGTGTATTCACCAGCTTCCGTGGCCCGCCAAGTCCCCGGACTTAAAGATAATTGAAAACGTCTAGGGAATTACGAAGAGGAATCTCTCGAAGCGGCAGCTGCACCACGCTTCTCAAGAGGAACTTAAGGAGGCCATCCGGGAAGAATGGGACAAGCGTGAGAGAGAGCCCAGAGCTGTGCCCAACTTTATATGACTCTCTTCCCAAACGCTTGCGAGACGTTCTCAGAACTTTTGGCTAAGCAACACGCTACTCAGCGCAGAACAGTAGAGTCTCCTCGATAAAACGGGTTCATAAAAGGTGCCTGAACCTTTATTCTGCTTCGACACAAACTATTTTCGATATCTATAACATATCCGTATAGATTAAATAAATTATTTCAAAATCACTTGTCATTGTGTAGTCTAGGTTTAAGAAAGATTGTAAGAAGACTTGTGCGTAGGATTACTCTTCGGGTAGGAAATATTCCAAATGACTAACCGGTTTCGCACATACAAAAATAGTTGCATATAACGCGTCAGATATATTATGTAGTGAATAATTTCGATAAGCCGTCTGCGTCTACTCACAACCGCAAGTGGGTGTATTATCGGCCGTGCTTCAGATTCACGTTCCGAAACGCGGAATGCTATCAAACTTCCTGCGTCCACCCCTTTGATAACGGAATGGTTTCGTCCCAATTTTCGCGGCTCCGGTCGGCGTTTGGCCGGGGTAGCTGATATGGCCGGCGACTGCACATTAGCCCAGACTGTGAGACTAAGAGATAAATATCCGAACTCTGTAATTGTTTTAGCCTGTGAAGAACTGGATAGGAATATAAAACAACCTCTAGGGGTTGTGGTTGAAACATGTACGATAAAACGTAAGTAAGTTACAGCCATTCTTTATGTTCACGTATTTCTCCCAGGTTGAAAGGAGTTCCATGAAGGTGTGTATGAGATACATATAGTTTTCAGCACGTAATATGTTGAGCCAGATTTGCTCCGCTGCGTAAAGGCGTACAGGGAATAATATGCAATTCAGGCATGGGGACTGCACATTAAGAGATGCCAAAAAGTTTTTGTCTTGCGCAATCGAGATGGATTCCGAGATTTCTCACTTGTGGTTACACGTCTTCATTAGGCATGGGTGGTTATTTAACACGTGGTTGCGAGACCATCGAGGCTTGCTAACTTGGTGACAACTGGAAATCAACTTCTGAGAATGTGCATAGGCGCCATAAATTCGCAATACCGATAGGCAGAAGCAGACGGGCAAAACATAGCTAAACATACCATGTCAGAAAGCAGGGTCTTGTGTCAATCAACTTCTGATAAATCTGCTGGAAAGTGATAAAGCCTTTTTGCATTTCAGATAAAAATATAATATTAATAAGGCGAATTTTTGCATACAAACATTTAAAAAAAGTTGCCACGTATCTTGCCTCGGTGACGGAAGGGTGTCTGACCCGAAGCACCGCGTTAACGCTACTTTCATGTACGCAGCACGTAAAGAACTGTTCTGAACAAGAACGCTCAATGACACTCGAGAATGTGCTGGGATTTCTTAGAAAAGCATAGAATTAATAAAATAAGGGTCCGGACCGAGCGGGACTCGAAGCCCATTGCTCTGCGTGACGGCCGCATGCGTTGCTCAGCTCAGTCACGCCTGCAGCAATATTAGCAACACATCGTTTCACCTGTAAGTCGAGACGCAGCTGACGCTACGAGCTGATGGAAGCAAGCGTCGAAAGTGCACCTTCATGGTGTTTGTCCTGTTTCTCTAGGTGTTATATCTTCGCTGAACCAATCATAAACAACAACAAAGAAGGACCAGTGACTTGCGCTTTTGAGGCAACGTGATTGCTGAGATGAAACAAAATATAAAAACTACCGCTCATGTGACGTTTACGCCACGTCCACGTGGACATTATTTAATTTATTGCATTTATACAATGTTCCGGGTGTTTATTTTAAGCTTTTCACATCGTTTCTTTTAATTCGTTATGACTACACTAATCCAGTAGAATCACTTAAGTTATACAGGCGGGAAGCATTATATGGCCCTCACGCCCCTCACGCACTCACCGCACTCATGGCCCTCACGCACGCACGCCTTCACGCCCTCACGCCTCACCATACCCCTCACGCCCTCATGCCACTCACCGCCCTCACGCCCCTCACTCACTCATGGCCCTCATCCCCTCATGCACTCACCGCCCTCAGGGCCCTCACGCACTCATACCCTCACGCCCTCACGCACTTATGGCCCTCACGCCACTCAGGTCCGCTTCAAATGAGGCAATTTCGCCCAGAAACTTGACGTCGCAACACCAGCAACACGGGCCGCCCGCGTTTCCACGCAGCAACCAATTGCTGCATTTTGCCATCCTCATCACAAAATTTTATTTCTTCTTGCACCATTTAGACATACAATTACGTCTATAAACGTATCTTTATGCATTCAAATCTCGTTGAGAATAATAATGCATCTTTCTGAAACAGTTGATTTCCAAAAATGATCAATTTCAAACCAGAACCAAGTCGTTTTTCGTCATCATCACCGGCACGAGGTATCACGTGAAAATATCGCGTCCCTGATTGGATACAGCCGCTTCAAACGTCTTCGAATTGCTCCAACTTGCTTGCTTGTTTCGAACCGGACTCTATCTCAGCTATTCGTGTCGATCTAAGGAAAGCTAAGGAACAACCCGCCAGCAACACCAAAATTGCTGAGAAGGGGCTTCACGCATTCACCGCCCTCACGGCCTTCATACCTCTCATGCACTCATGGCCCTCACGCACTCACCGCCCTCACGGCCCTCACTCACTCACGGTCCTCACAGCCCTCACTGCCTTCACGGCCCTCACTCACTTTCACACTCATGAATTTTCCTGGTTACAGAAACTCACTCACCCTCACCTCACCTGTGAAGATGGGGGTGAGTGAGGGCCCTCATGAGTGAGGTTTGTCGAGGTAAGCCTAGTACTAAAACCCTAGGCGTAATTGGTCAGACAAAGTGTGCCGCAGGATTTTCACATTGTAAGTATCATTCGCAAGATTTCGAAAGCTGTTTGCAATTTTAAGAAGTTTCGCTTCAACCTCTCAGTGAACATTAGAGTCCTTTTATCTAACTCTATTTTCTTCATACCTAAATATATTATCATCTGGTTTGAAGATCCACGGCATTAACCAGCAAAAACAAACTTCATGTCCTTCAGAAAAAGGTCATTCGGAGTATCCTCAATGTCCCATGAGCTTCTCATTTACAACCCATTTTTAAGACTCGGCATAGCATTTCCGTTACCAACATGTATGAGAACACAGAAATTTTAAGATACAGTGTGAGCAGTAAACTGAACAATCCTTTATTTCAAGAAATCGCTGATCTACCAAGAAGTATAAATTTTGCTCCCACTCATAATGGGGATGTCTGAAAAGGTACCATACAGCAGAAAAAACTATGTAACTGAGATATTGTGACACCACCTCCCATCATTATTGAACAACCTAAGTAGCAACAACTTCATCAATAGAAACACGAAAACCTCGTGCCATCAAAAATATGTTTCTGTGGCTCAATTATTTTTGTCTAGTGCCTTATGATGTCAGTCTTCTATTTCCCGGTTTAAGGTCTACCTTCTTTTCTCTCTTGTCTTGCTACTGTTTGATTACCGATTTTTGTTTGCATTCTGTGACAATTCGCTTATCAGCCTCTGCCAAGAAAACGGGGTGGGGCCCAGACAAAACCAACATGTGTTGGCTTTTTGCCCATGCCCCCGTCGTCTGTACTATATAGACGAAAGAAACTGATTCTGATCTTGACATTTCAATACGCTCCTTTCCCAATTTTCTTTTAACTTTTTCTGTTTGTGTTTGGGGTGACTGGGATAATTACTATAATGTAAACATTTAGTACGTGATTAAATATTACTTTTGACATGTGAATGCAAAGTTCACTAGAAAAATCATCGTCTCGTAATTTGGGTACTCACCGCAGTGCTCCCACTCCTTAACATAAAAGTAGCTTTTCATAATCACATAACGTTCCCAATTAGGAAGGATAATTTTGAAAACTCTTTTTATAGTAAAGATTATTGTAAAATAGAACAGCTGTTTTGTTTGCTAGTATATTAATTTCAGTAGCAGAATACTGGAAATTATCGTAAACGTATAAACGATATCAATCCAACTTATATGGCAAATTAGTATCAGAAACACAAGAAAATTTTATCGAGAAAAACCAAATATACAACCAGCACATTTTTGATTATTCTAGTTTACTGCAATGGTATGTCAAAGTTTGTAATTTGTAGTATTTTTAAATTGTGCTCGTTTGAACTTCGCTGTTTCTCAAAACGTTTCGTGAGGTGCCTCCGAAGTATATTCTACACATGTAATATACATTTTAGACACCGCAAAATTTGCCATGCTAATGGGAAGGGATTCTAAATAATTCATAAAAATAATAATGAGTTTTAAACCCAAAACTAAACTGCACACTTTGATTAACTTTGACACTTTCCTAAGTGGCAATACTTTAAAACGGTTAGTCGACTAACGAGCCCGCAGTTTACATGTCATCATTTTGACTTTGTGCACCACAATAGCGGCATATAATGAAATATAGTATTTTACATGGCAAATTGTTTAAAGCAATGCGTTTCGGTGTGATGGTAATATATGTATATTAAATGCATGGGTTTTTCAAAAGGCATCTTTGTTTCTCTTGAAAACAGTTTCGTTTTGATCATTACAAACGCTACAACTGTTACTTGTCTTTAACCTCAAGCTGTTTTACAGCGAAGATGTATATGACTCGAAGGTGGAATTGTTTCGTGTCCGTCATCAGAAAACTCGCGCGCGCGAATTATAACCCTACGCGCAAGCCTTATCGCTTATCATGTGGTTGTCACACTTGTTACTATAAAGAAACCACAAAACATGTGTCAAAATTATGTGATAGATGCTCAAACTCGAACTCGGTAAAGATTGCGGTAGCACAAGGTGCCGCAGCAAGGGCAGAGTATAAAGTGTGGAGGGACGTCACTAGCCCCGCTAACAATGCGAAGATGTAGATCTCCCTAATGCGTTTCTCGGTGAAGGCTGGGGTTGAATAAGCTGCCGCGGCAACGCTAACATACGAAGTCTTTAATATATATAAAAAAGTTTTGGTACAGTGTATTTACTATAGTTTCGTGAATTATTTTTATAGACCCTCTGCTGTTTACAAACATGAACTGCCGCTTGCGTTCCAAGTGACTTCCGGTCGCACCGTGTTTGCAAGCATGTTAAGCTTGGTGACGTCAGCAGTGCTAGAAAGCATAAACGCTTCCCAGGCAACAAAGTTGGAGACTTGACCAGTGGCCTTCAGGTGTACAATATAGAGCCCTTTCGAAAGTTCACGTGCCGATTATTAGAAGGTCGGAACCGCTGCACAATGGCGGAACAACTGAAAACGTGGAACGTGCAACTCATTCCATAAGATAGCGAAAGTCAAAGCTTGGCTGACACTAGAAGCCGATGAGTTAATCTGCATGATGAGCCAATCTGCATGAGCCAATCTGCATGATGAGCCAAACTGTGCTCATCATCTTTTTCTAGGGGCATGTTGAAGCTTTTTAATGCAGCCAAATGGAAGAAGAGTGTGCCGTGACGTTGCGGTTTTAGTCCACCATTTTGCAGGGGTTCGACAGCTGCTAACAGAGGGCAGTGTTTCGAAATGGGTCTACAAAACCTTGGAGGAGGCAAGTTGATTTACTGGAATAAAGAATACTCGAAACATTTTAACATATCTCGCATTCCTTCGTTCTCTTAGCGTTCACCTGGATATTTGGTGGTTAAACCTTTCATCTAGAAACTGTATTTTTCCCTCATGGCATTCCTCCGGTCTTCCGGGATCGAGAGGCTAATCTACTTGTCGTCATCCCCCCCCCCCCCACTCTCCCCTTTCCCTCACGCTCATGTAACCATCGTCACCCTCTCACTCTTTCACTTTCCCACCTTCCACACCAAGTGAGCCCATCAAGTCTGGGGTATAAATCAAAATAAAATATGTTGAAAAAATTAATTTCAAACAGCGGCATTAGGGTGGCCTTTATTCTGCATCTTTATTGACCGGAAGTTCTCGGCGCGCCAAAGACTGGATCACCAGCTGGTGGCGTTTGCCATGAACAAGTTATATAGTGTAGTGGTCAATCGTTGCAGGTGATACCACAGCTTCGCTGTCCAACCACGTTCAAAACCTGGATGGGGGCTACAACATTTTTGATGATCGAGCGCGTTTTACCGGTTTCACTTTACAATACAAGTATACATGAGGACCACAATGCAAGAAACAGCCCCAAAGGAAACTGAACCTGATTACGTTATCTTTTTACGGTCTGGCCTAATTACTCTAGCAAAAAAAAACGCTAAAACAAGTGTAACAGTTTTTCAAGTATTGGAAGAAGAGGTAACAAGTAACGTAACTACGTTACTTGTTACTCGAAATGAGTAACGAAAGTTCGTTACCGTCACTGTTTTCAAAATGTAACGAGTAAGTTACACGCAAACGCCGTTACTTCTAAAAAGTGTTGACGTTAACCCGTTAGAAGAAACGGCGTTCCCGGTAACGCGTGACTTTACCACGTAATGTTATCGTTACATGTTCGAAACGATTACGGATAACATACTCTTGTTACATATTTCGAGTAACGTGCAAGGTTTTTACGTTACTCGTTACATATTATTTCCAAGACCTAAAAAAACTACATTAGGGCGTTTTCAGAGAAGATCGAACAACCATGTCCGGTCACCATTTTTAATATTGATGAAAAAAAATTTTGCTTCCTCCATGCCCAGAAGAAAAAAACTAATCCTTGCTCTGGAAAAAAATTGCCTTTGCGAAAACAAATTGTAAGCACCCTCTCAGTCACATGCGCGTTTTGATTATCGCGCGATGTTGGCATTTCGGGCCGCTTCACCCAAAACAATATTTTGGCTACGGGTCTAGAATTATTTACTGACAAATTAGGCATAGGAAGGATTGACAAAAAGTATTAATCACCGAGTATTAGGGTCAATATTTTGATAAACAAAATCGGAATACGGCACATTGCGCAATACCTAGGGCTCTCCCTTTCTCTCCTCGCCCTCCATTGCCCTCCTCTCCCGTTCCGCCTTCCTGGTTCTCACCCTTTCTCTCTTCGCCTGGTGTTGCCTTCGCCCGCACTGCACGCAACTAGTGAAACGGAGTATTGACGCTTTCTGTTTAGTGTTGGTCTCAGTCACGTGGGTTCCGTTTCTGGTATGGGGGGCGAAAAAACAACAAAACATTTGAACTTGGAATATGCGAGAAAATATTGGTGAGACAAAACAAGAATTTGTGATGATCACTAATTTTTCGTAAACAGCTTCCACGGGCGTGGAGAGATCATACCGATGTTTTACCGCATACCGGAAGTGACGACATTCAAAATGGCTGCGCCCTTGTGGAAAAGCTGTATAAACGCACCTTGCTGACTCAGAAGAGGATGCCCCCGAAATATTCTTCGGATTGGAACCTTTTCTGGTGAATAGCTGACCTGGTTTGCGGGATAAAGGGCCCGTTTTCCCCCTCGTTGTTCGCTTTTATTTTCGGAGTAGTGAGCGGCACTGGTGGACCTTGGTGCAAGGGATTGCGTTCGGTGCCAGCCGGTCGTGGTTCCGTTGCCGTGGCGGACTCTCTCGTCACTCGCACGTCGATCGAGTCTACAGCTTGTTTGACATTAAGTTGAAATAAACGGCGCATGGATTCCCTCTGCATCGTCTGGTACGTACACTTTATTTCTCGAGTAGGTACCCCTTATTTCTTTTCCTAATAGTAGACGTTACAGGTCGAGCTTGCGCAGCTACCCTACCAGCTCCGCAGTTGTGGGTTGGCTACGCAATCAGGCTCACGACGTCACCATCGGCCTTCGTGGTGGTCATGCACGGTGTCGAAAGCATTGAATAGTTCACGCGACTGTCTTATAGGGTACAGAACTGAAATTTCGGTTTATGAGGGGCGGGGTCCGACGTTCTACTGGTGAAAACAAACAAGGCAGCGAGCGGTGGGCTGTGGCACCCGAAAAAAATAAACGAGCTCTTGTCCGAACCAAATCACCGGAGCGGAGCCCGTTAAGATTACGAGTCAATTCTTTTCGCGGCAGATTCAAGTGACGGACCTGAACATCACGTTCCTTCGTTGATTTGTCTGCTAAAAGGGTAGGACTAAAGCGGCGTGGACGCCTCACTAGCGGCAGATGCCATCTTGGTTTGAACGCCAACGAAGTCACCTCAGCGTCGCGTTACGATTGGTTGCCGTTTCGCGGTTCGCGAAAGCGGTTGGGGCAAATCGGTTCCGAAGCGGTTGGCAAAAAAGCGCTCCAATCGCTGGATCCCAGCTGCTTCGCGGTTGATAACGCGCAGATCCGCTTCTCGTTTGCGGATCCGCTTCCAGTGGGAACGAGCCATTACGCCGACGGCGACGACAACGCCGCTATACGCGGAAGCGGGCGCCTAAGATCAGCGCCCTAAAGGCAAATACTCTAACCAAAGTCCTAAAACAGTGACCCATCGTTCCAAATCAGCCTTAATTTATTTTCCAGGGGTGACTGAATCGCATGGGGAATCAGCACGAGACAGCAGCCGTTCTCAACTTCCTTGTCTGCCAAGAACAATTTTTTTTGTTTTTAACAGAAAACAATTAACAAAAAACCGCCCTTGCCAAAAGGTTTTTTTTTTTTTTGGCGGGCGAAGAAGACAAGAGCTGCTGTTGCACCGAGCGATTCAGTCACTCTTGAAAAAGAAACAAGCAGGTTTAAAAACGCGACAGCGTTTAGGAGCTCGTGCCGCAGGAAAGCCTCTGTTGACGTCGGCGGGACGGCAAAATCCTATTGGTCGATAGGGTCATGACGCCACAGTCACATGACCTCTTGTGGGAATGTGAACCAACCCCAACGTAAAGTGAAACGCGACGTTATGCGTGAAATGAACGTGATTAAACCTTGACAAGTAATTCAAGATAAAGGTCGTAGCATGTCTCAAAATATTTCCCTTTATCAAGTGTCATTGGCCATAATGACACCTTTTGTATATTAATTACATGATTTTGTGCAAATACCACCCTAAACAATCAGTCGCAGTTCTATATACACTCAGACATTAACTCGTAACACCCATTTACAAACACCATAATACACTTTCTACATTTGACATCTCGCACACTTTTTTACATTTGACTTCTTGTATATATGGCCATTAGGAAATTTATGACCCTAAATTTCTCGCTTTTTTGTGTTTGTTTGAAATAATTTCTCAGTAGCCATTGTCTTCGAATCGCGTTCAAGGTATGTAGGTCCGTTTGTGTTGTTTTATTCTAAGAAAGAAAGCATAAACATAAATTCCTTGCGATGCACGCTACAGCTAACATCAGTTGGACTGTGGATATCGCATGAATTATTAACCCAAAGCAAAAGTTGCGATCTCACCGACGTTACTTTTCAAAAACCCCTTAGCTTAAAACAAATATCTTTGGGAGAAAACACTTTGCTCAATTTAAAAACCTGCCGCATCACTTGTTTGTGTGAGTGTGGGAAGGGGGGGAGGGTGTCAGTGTTCGAGTGTGTTAGCGCATTGCAGCTCAGAGCACTCGGAGAAAAACCTCGTGCTGCAGAACTCAGGGGTACTAGGAGCAATTCCCACCCCTATCTGTTTCGCACTAGATGAGCATCGAACCGGCGTGCGGTTTTCTAGCATGGCAGACGCTTAACACCTCCAGGCAAGCAGCGGTACTGTACTGGCTAAATTTATCACCTACGGCGTTAACCAGTGTGGTAATACCACGAAATGCATGAACAACCTTACGCTGGCTAAACGCAAATGTCTAATTTGCTTTTTTGTTTCTTTGCCGTGTCGCTTTGTTTTCCCCGAGAAAATTAAATACACGCATTAAAAATAAATTGAGACAATTCTGTAGCTTTCTTATTGTCTAACTCTACTTGTTTTCGGCTTTAGAAATCAGGAAATTTTGCGTATTATACGAACACCGCGCAGAAGTAGTTCTTAAAATACTTGGTTGCCGGACGAAACAGAGATGCTTCTGGCGTTAGAAACGTGTGACTCTAGGTAAGATAAGATATATTCAATCTAAAATGCAGCTACACATGTCCTGATTCTTTATATGAAGGGGGAAATTAATAATGCTCCGAGAAAAACCGGACTTTTCTATACCACGGCTCTTGATGTGAAAACGAATATAGATACTGAATTGTGAGCATAAATACACTCAAAATTAGCCCTATCATACTTCGTAACATGTCATCGCAAAGTTCGTCCCTCACACGCTGTTTCATCACCCTCCCCTGTGCGAGGAAATTCTTTTACATCCCCAGTGTCTTTCGTGTGGGATCGACGATGTCAATATTATCACAATTTCTTCCTTTCGAACTGCCTGTAGAGCACATCTGGAAGCAGCGGAAAGGCGCTCTCGTCATGATAACATGCATTTTTACGAGATATCTGACAACTTATCTGAAACTTGGGCACAAACGGAGGAGGCGATTTGGAACATATTGGGGCAGACGCTGAACTTCAAGTGACTGATGGAGCCATTATTCGTGCCCAGAGGATCGGTATTTTTGTCGTGATAAATTTCGCCCAGTTATCGTTAAGTTAGCATTGCATAAACTAGAAGACCAAATTTTATTGTCCAGATCGTCGTTCAAATATAGTCAAAATTACTTGAGTGAGGACTTTTCAGTTGGAACATGGCAAGCACGAAAAAAGTCAATAGAATTTTCGAAAGCAAAAAATGCCACTTCGAAGCTTTGACTCAAATGAATGTACATTGGTAATACATGTTATGTTTACGATCCTGTTAATGGATAACGTGCTCGAAATCGGTCCCCGTCTCAGCTTTGGTTTCCGGGAACCAAAGTTTGCCTTCTGCTGGAGACGCACCTCGAACGTTGAATTCGGAATAGTGGGCAGCGAAGGGAAGAGTATGTCATTACCCTGTCTCGAATTTGGCGCTGCTTATTACTAATATTAGAAGCATTATTAAAAACGAGACGACATTGTGTTCAGTTATTGACTCTACGCATGCGGGTATTATCGTCTTAACTAAAATTTGGCTGACTGGGAAAGTGCGTGACTGTGAAATATTCGATGGGCCTCAGAAATATAATATTTGCTGGAACGACAGGCAAGATAGGTGCGGGAGGGTGTTTTAAATGCAGTGGGTACTCTTTTGAATATTTCTGCCGTGAACGCGAGAGGTGGATTAAAAAGACGTGGGGTCTGTATAGGTTCTCACCACAACAGGTGGATTCTGGGAGCATGCTATAGACCACCGTCATGCTCATCTCTTTTTGTAAAAACTTTGCATGACTTACTAAATATCTGAGCTAAGCGTTTTGCCACCTCACGGATCTATCTGTTGGGTAACTTCAATTTTACTTCTATTCTACGGACAAAGTGTTATCTATCCACAAATGCGTGATTATCGGAAAGCACTCACTTTGTGATCATTTGTTTAGATTTTAATATCAGTCAGTTGGTTACTTAACCAACCAGAGTGACCCCGTTATTCGCGAACGTATTGGATCTCGTCCTGTCTAATCACCTTGACCTAGTTTACTCCATATCACATCTTCCAGGGTTGAGTGATTATTTTATATTACATTTTTATGTTAAGGTTGCAGTGCCGAAATCATCAAGTCACGTAAAACAAATTCGAGATTATGCAAAAGCTAACTTCGTCAAAATTAACAATGATCTGGCAACATTTATTGATATATTTCTCAGACCGTTCAGTGGAACGAAATTGGCAAATGTATAAGAATAATTTAGAACCGCTTAGTAACCTGCATATTCCCGTCAGGTCTGTACTCAAGAATTCCCAGTTTCCGTGGTTTGACAGAGCGCTCAAACGTCTCCCAAATAAAAGAAGCTTTCACTACGAGCAGCCAAATTCACTACACGTGAACGGCGATGGTCCGAATACCGCACTGCCCCTGAGACATATAAAGAGGCCACTAATGAGGCCAAGTTGGAGCTTTTATGCCCACCCTACCTGATATGTTAATCAAAAACCCTAAAATGCTCTGGAACGTCATGGAAAAAAATACAGATCTTTCTCTTAGTCTAAAACTGTCTAAAGTGGTGATTCTATGGCCATTGCAGAGTATGCGAATGTAATGAATCGAGTTATTGTTGAAGTCTTTTAATAGTGAGAGCAGAACGAAGTGTCCTCTTTTAAATATTTCAGATCATTTGCTGATGGACCCCATATTGCTTGATTGCGTTGGTGTCGATCATGTCAAGGAAACATAACGATTGTCGTCTTCAGCGGGAGTGGACGGTGTTAATTCAAATTTTTTTACAAATACTAAGTATTAGTCTTCTATTGTTCTAACTAAACATTTTGGTCAATCTATTATATATCATGTCCTCCATTTAGAAGGGAAGGTGGGAAAGTGGTTACCATTTACACGACTGGGGACAAACATTACTTTCTAAATTTTCGCTCAATCTCAATAGCTGTTCCTTGCAAACTCTTGACCATATAATATTTTTCCACCTTGTCCATTTCTTAGAATTTAGGAGGTTTTCTGGCCACCCCTACATAGATTCCGAAGAGTTTTTTAATGCGATACACGGCCTTTATCATTCACACATGACCTTCACTACAACCTCGACCGAGGATCCCAGGTAGACTGCATTTTCCAAGATTTCTCCAGAGCCTTCAATAAAGTATTTCATTAACTACTCTTTCTGGAAACTGTCCTAGACTAACATGGATGCTAACGTTCTTGCATGGATTCAATCTTTTGTACTACTGCGGTCACAATTTGTTACAGTAAATAATAATATTTTTTCGTCTGTAGCCTTTGGGGTTTGACAAGGACCTGTCCTACTTCTGGGGTTCCACAGGGACCTCGATTTCTTAATATATATTAACAACCTCCCTCCTAATGGTTCCTTGGCTATATGGTTATTTGCTGACAGCTGTGTAATTTACCTAGATATACTTAATAATTATGATGACAGCATGCTTCAGTCTGACATTAATGCTATCTACCAGTGGTGTGACGTATGGCCTATAACTCTTAATACTAACGAAAGATAGTTCATGCGTGTATCTCGCCAGTAACATGAAACTCGCAACTACTTTCTTAATCAGACTCAGCTTGACACGGTATCTTCTTACAAATATTTAGGTGTGCATTTAACTTCTAACCTCTCATGGGAAACACACGTTCTGTAGATCATTTATAATGCTAACCATACGCTAGGCAAGCTTAGGCGTAACTTTAAATTAGCACTTGTATATTCTAAGCTGATATTTGATAAAACTAGTTCTACCGAAATTTATAATATGCAGCCTCTGTCTAGGATCCCGAACAAGCCACTCTCATCACCCCTTTGGAGGTCATTCAAAATAGATCGGCTTGTTATATTTTTCAAATTATCATCATACGTCTAGCGTCAATTCTATAAAACCAACTTTGTCACTCCCGTCCCCCTACCTGCGACGCAAGTTTTGACGCCTCTCGTTATTTCACAAAATTTATTTTTATAATTCTGTGCTTTATGACAAATTAATCACCCGTCATTTTTATATTTCTGCTCGTCATGATCACCAGCACAAACTTGATATACCAATCCCTATCACATTTATATTTCACTCTTCTTTCTTTACTGGCACATCCCTTGACTGAAACCAAGTTCCCGGGCCAATTGTTTCCATCACTGAAACTGCATTTTAAAGGTCTGCACTAACCAATCACTGCTTTTTGTTAAGTCTGAATAACTATACATCGCGTTGTTTTGATCACAACTTTGCTCGCCCCCTTTGCAATGACTTCGGGCCCTGAGGGCAAAGCAAATAATACTGTTTTCTTTTATTTCTGTTTTCACCCCTATCTGAAGAGTGGAATAGCCTTTCTGCACCAACGACGCTAATCGAGGATCACCAATATATCAAGGCTGTCTTAACTAAACTTGCTTAACTAAGAACAGTTTAAATTGCCTTAACTGCACACTAATTAATATTTTATAAATTTCTTGTAACCACTCCTATTTGCATGCCTTAGACTCTGAGGACATAGTAAGATGAATAATAAGTGATTTCAAGACAGTATCTTAAAATATGTGTGTAGTGAACACTAAGACTAAGAAAGTAGCCTCAAAAATTGAAATACGCTCAATAGAACGCACTATATAGCTGTAACCGGAAAAAGTAACGGAATACTTTACTCATTACATGCAATATAAAGGAACGCGTTACCAACCTGCGTTACACAAAAAAAGAAATAAACGAATTACCGTTATCGTTTCCGGTAAAAACGACCGCACTTACATTTTATTTATAAATTAATCGGCAACTGTTTTTTGTTGTTGTTTGTGGCAGCGTTTTT
>JAZHYW010035215.1:0-13869 GCA_037355805.1 Ixodes ricinus | reverse complement strand
CTTCAGTATCTTTTACATCGAGAAAAACATTTTACATCGTGAACGCGCTTGAAACAAAGAAACCGTGATCAGCTGGCACGCACCCATGAATACCAGAAGCACCCGACGAGGTAGGAGCATAGGGATCATATGGTAGGAAGACCGATTTTTGGTGCCGCCTAGTGAGAACGTTTCTCACTACGCGGCGCTAAAACTTGGCCCTAAGCCGGGAGCAGGCTCTTCCATAGCGAGTGCTCAGATAGAGTGGTCGTAAGTATAGAGTTGGTCGTGGCCCAAGTAAGCCTTAAACATTAATTCATAGACGAGGCAACAACCATAAAGCATACATGGCCCACACTGATGAACCGCTAATATCAAAAACATCCACGTTTGGCGTGAAATTCGCTGGCAGAAGTGCTCCGGAATCGAACACGAGCGCTATGTGGTAAGTTCTACGCGAAGCGCCTCATCCAGAGGCCGGCGATTTTTTCACTACTCCTAGTTCATTATATCCCTGCTACGCCCGGTCGCAAGTGTTTCCTTTCGGATTCATTGTTGGCGTTGAGTGAGTGACCGCAGTTCGCGTGTACTCGTCCGCGTTCCTTTTCCATGTGGTCACTGCGATTACTCTTGTCTTGCGGTTTTGTTCTTCGACCCAAATACAAGAATGCCTAATCGCCGGCGGAACCACTGTTTTGAGCCCGGCTGCAAAACAGGGTGCACTCGCGTAAAGGACGCACCAAAGGTGTGTTTGTTCGGTGTACCCGAAGACGAGGAGTGGGGAAAACTTTGGGATAAGAACTTGCATCGAGCGGACAAGACGTTGGATGCGACCTCTGTTGTGTGCGAGTTGCATATTGGACCACAGTAATTAGAGATTACGTGCGCGTCATCCACGGTGAAGAGGTACGCGTTCTGTGTCGGAAGCCGATTATGCTTTGGGCCGACGCAATTTCTACGATTCTTTCGCATCTTCCCAGCATATATGACGAAGAAGACACCGACGCTCACACGCGCTGATACGCACGCGACCGCAGAAGCGCGAGGAAAGCTTCAGGAGGAGCAGAGCCGTTTTTTGAGAGAGTTTGGCCATACATTGGTTTGGATAGGCGAGCATCTCGGGGCCAACCACAGGCCGCGAAACAGCCTCTAGCGGTGGTCATGTGATCTAAATATGTGACACGACTATACTTCGTTGCACCTTATGTGCGAGCGAAGGCAAAACTGGAAGCGCGAGCACGGAAGCTCCGTGCGTTCGGCTTTGCTCGAGCGCGCGAGCTGGGGAGAAATGCAAAAAGCGCTGGTCTCGCGCTTCTAGCTTTGGCTTCGCTCGCAGATAAAGTGAAACGAAGTATAATTTGAGCCGTGCCGAGCGGAACTCCGCGTCTCAAGACGCTCGCGCACCCCACCCTTTGCACTGTTTTCTTTCAGCCAGTCTCAGGACGCTGTTCTAGCAGTGCAGACAAAGGCATGGGCACGAGCGCGTGGCTTTGGAAAGTGCCTCCTATGCACGAGGTCTCGTACAAACAAAAGCGTTTCGCTGAGCTATACTTCGTTTCAGCTTGGGTCCAGACGCAGCCGATGCTACAAGCGCGAGCTCCGGGCTTCCAGCGTCCCTGCCAAGCACGCGCGCTCGTGCAGTACAGGCACTGTTCAGGGCCACACGCTCGTGCTTGTAGCATCGGCTGCGTCTGGACCCAAGCTGAAACGATGTATAGGCTCACGCGCCTGTGCATTTGTCTTCACTGCAGACATTTGTGAGATGGAGTAGAGGTCTCCTGATTGGTCGACGCTGTGTCACAAATTTAGTTTACGCTCTAAGCGTGGGGGAATCTTCGGCGCTGGCGGCGGCCTTTGCTCCGCCTATTGTCCAAACTCTCCTAATATACGGCTCTGAGGAAGAGTCGACAGGAGCGCCATCTCTTAATTTAGGCATGAACCGCCTCAGCAAGCGGGCGCGGGTAGGCCACTCAATGCCACCTAGAAGACTTCTAGGTGGTACTGGCCCACTACGCCATTCTAGGCCACTCTATTTTTTATTGTCATTTTTTACTCTAAAAGGCGAAAGAAGTTAGTTTTATTTTGTTTTAAATGTTTATAATAAATCAAAAGTGTGCAGACAACTCATCTGCATCACTTCTCAATTCTTTCTTTTTTAAACAGTAATGTGACATCAGTTTTGGTTTCGTTTCAGTTTCAACTGAGTCCCTTGACGCGCATGTCAACTAGGGTTGTTAGGCCTATCTACCGTGTAACACCGAACAACTTAGATAGCTGAATTAAAGTGGGAAATGCCAACGATCGTTGGCTCGATGACAGTTGAGAGCGCTAGTGTAACTAGGGTATTATAGCCCTTGTCCCTTATAATAGAGCCCAAAAACTTTGGTTCGACGCACAGCGCACTGACGTCCAGCAGACGGTACCAACTTTCACTGAGAGGCCTGATAGCCGAGTGGTACAACACTTCCAAAAATCAGGGTTTTCTTGGCTTTATTGCCAAACCTCAGCGTCCTTCTCTTTTTTTGCAGTCTTTGATACGTACTTTATCTGTTTAATCAGTTATATCGCGCCGTTATCGAGCTCTATTGAAATCATCTGGTGGGCTAGTTGGATATACATCTTGGTAAAATTAGCGCAAAGACAAGTGAGGAAGAACGCAGAGACGGGATAGAGCGTAGAGACAGGACAGAGTTATCAAGCCCCTCGTAAAAGTTGGGGTCTCCAGTTCGACGTCAGTGCGCTGTACGACGAACCTACGTTTTGGAGTGTATTACATGGGAAAAAATGGTGTAAGACTACACCCTTTTTCTTTAGAGTTGATGCTCTGACCAAATACCTTGAGACTAACCGCCGAATTCACAAACCTCACTCAAATTGAGGGTCCCTCCACTTCCTCGAGGAAGGCGTGAGGGCCGGCGTTGGCCAATCGCTGACGGCGGATCCGTTATCGCGATTGGCCAGCGCCCCGTCCCTCGCGCCTTCCTCGAGGAAGTGGAGGGGACCCTCAATTTGGAGTGAGGCTTTGTGAATTCGGCAGTAATACAGCAAAACTCCGGAGCAAAATAGGAGGCGGAAGCAGAAAGCGATCCTGGCGTCAGGGAGTGGACAACGAACTATTTTCACCGGAAATGCAGCAAGTGGGTCGGACTCAGCAGAGAAATTGATAATCTATGAAATATATCTTCTTTTGATGAAGCATGAGAAGCATAAGCTCGTGATATTGGACGTCTTGGTCTTTTTATGTCATAATGCAGTGCGTGCTCTATAGACCTGTTAGGACTTGCATAGCGATTTTGTACAAGCTAAAAAATTAATTATCTTTTCTGATCTTGTTGATTTCATTGTTTAATTTCTACTGACACATGTCATATTAGATGTCATTGGCCCCGAGTGACCATAATTGGTAATACGCATAAATGTTTGATGAATCGACTTAAAAAGTCTCTAAACGACTAGAAGTGATTATTGTTGACACTTATCTAATTTTGTTTTTGTTTGTTTACACGTATGAACGGCTTCAAATAGCTTTATTTGCTAATAGTATCTTCTTTGACCAGATTGACCTTAAATGGCGGCCAATGGCTATTGATTAGATAATTGACAATTATATATTTCGGTGCTGGTGAATGAGTATGGCTTCAACTGGCTATTATTGACTATCAGCTTCGTTTGTATATATTTACTTGATACGGCTACAGATGGCTATTAATGATTATAGTCGGTTACAAGTTAAGAAGGTAGGAGAAGCTCCTCCCACAAGCGTGGTGCGCCGGTTTCAAATCCTTCCGCAATCGAAAGAAGAGTTCACTGGAAACGCTCCTTGTTCCGCTTCAATGGATAGATAATGCGCCACAGAGTGGTGCCAACTTGTCTCCGACCCCCACTTTTTAAGAAAGCGACCTTTGTATTCATGGGAGAAGGAACCGAGCCCCTGAAAGCAGCCTTTGTATCAATCGGAGGGGAAGCTAATCCCCGAAAGTCGTCTTTGTTTCGATCGGAGGGGGAACACTCTAATCTCCCTCTCGTTGCTTCCACAATACTAAGTCAAAGTCGAAATATAAAGCAAATATGTACAAAAGGCGTTGGCCGCGACGTCACGGAAACGATGGGACGCCACTGGATGCGGAACTGGCGGAGGGATATATGATTCCCTTTGAGGGGCATTCGCCGCTACCTTTTCGACTTGTAACCTACTATTCGCGACTCCAGCGAACTATGGGGGCGCGCTGGTCAGGCAAAATGGCGGACGAGAGGAGGTCGTTTTCGTCGTTCAACACGCGGACCACCATAAATGTCTTGCACTGCAGCGTAAAATCGGTGTTATATATGAAAGCAAAGCGATTTTTCGGAAGGTAGAAACCTTCTTCTAGTCAGTGCTTAGGAATGACACGGCGGAAGAATAAAAAATAATTACTGGGAACGATGTTTGTTTCAATGCTGCCTATACGAGAACCAAGCAGCGATAGCAGACGACAGAGTCGAAACGACCTCCTCTCTGAGCTTCTAGGCGTCGCCGCTAGCGGCGTCGATTTCGCTGGAGTCGCGAATAGTATTGAAAAATCGGCTATTTCTGTTTATGAACTGGAACGGCTTCAGGTGGCTATTGATGGCTGTTAGAATCTATTTCTGACCAGATTGGCTTCGAATGGTTACTATACTTCATTTCAGCTTCGGTCCGAGCGCGGCCGATGTTATGAGCCGAAGGGCCAATCAAACAGCGCAAAGGTGCAACGTCATGGCGTGCTCTCTGTGCTTGATAGGACTAGCCGGCGGAGGAGACAGAGAGAGACGCACAATACCGGCTGGTCCTATCAACTGCAGAGAACACACCATGACGTTGTGACTCTTTCGCTGTTTGATCGGCCCTTCGGCTCATAACATCGGCCGCGCTCGGACCGAAGCTGAAACGAAGTATGATGGCTATTAGTCAGTATAATAACAATGATATTCTATTTGAATGTTTTGAATTAAAATGGCTTCAAGTGGCTAATATTGCAATATTGGCTATGAGCACTTATTTTTTATTAGATCGGCTTCGAATGGCTACAAATGGCTATTAAGGGCTAGGTATTGATAAATGTGATTCAGCTATTTTTATTTTTACGAAATGGAATGGCCTCAAGTGGCTGTGTTTGCTTATCAGTATTTATTTCTGACTAGACTGACTTTTACTGGCTACTGATGACTGTTGATGAGATAATTGGCAATGCTGCGCTCTTTCGGTGCTTAAAAATGAGTATTGCTTCAAGCGACTATTACTTACTATATGCATCCAATTTCAAATAAATTTGTTTAAATGGCTACAAATGGTTATTAGTGACTAGTGCTGATAGTTATCAGCGATTTCTTTTTTACTAACTGGAATGGCTTTAAGTGGCTATTGTTGGCTATTAGCATCTATTTCTGGCTAGATTTGCTTCAAATGGTTAGAAATGGCTATTACAGAGTATAATTGACAATTCTGCGCTGTTTCAGTGTTTATGGATCAAAATAGCTACATGTGGCAATTATTGGCTATAAGCCTTTATTTTTATTAGATTGGCTTGAAATGGCTACAAATGGTTATTAGTGACTAGTGTTGACAGTTATGAGAAATTTTCGTGTTTACTAACTGGAACGGCTTTAATTAGCTATTGTTAGCTATTAGCATCTAGTTCAAAGCCAGATTAGCTTCAAGTGGTTAGCAATGGCTAATATTGAGTATAAGTGATAATTCTGTACTATTTCAGTGTTTATGGATGAAAATGGCAACAAGTGGCTATTACTGGCCACAAGTGTAGACAGCCCTTTGGCAGGCCGATAACCTCGCCAGAAGGGACAGAAACAGAAACACTCCACGTTATATATGTCCTTGCCCTAAACGCGCTCGTGCGTGTCTGATACATACCGCGATGTTTCTGTTCGAGGAATTGCAGAGGAGATCTCTCCATCGGTAGAACACGGTGTCGTTCAAACCCACTGGTGCCCCCGCCTGGCAGAGCACAGACTTCCGCACCTGCGTACAGCCAAGAAATCGTGATAGTGAGAGCTTGCAAGGCAAGCATGGAGATGGCACATGAATAAACGAATAACATTGGAAGAATCCGAGTGCAATTACACTATCGCGTAACGTTTGCCACGGCCACAGATGTTTCAATTTCGCTTCTGTTCTCTGATTCCGCTCCCCTGCCTGATCCGTATTTCATATCGACGATCCTTCTTAGCGCACAGTAAATGAAAGTAGCCTTCGTCGGACCCGCTACAGACTTTCCAACTTCTACTCATACGGCGTGCAAGTTCATCTGTGGGGGAGATGAGTTGCCGGTTTGTATGGCCGTGCGCGTGCGCCTGCACGACGGGATGCCGACTACAGTGGTGGCGGCGGCGACGGCCGCAGAAGGGACTCCCGGAGCGGTGCCTGGGAGCGATCACGTGATTGAAGACGTCGATGATGACATTAGAGAAATTTTGTGGGGCAGACGACCACGCGATTTCCCAAGGTGGTTCCCACTACCAACTGTCGCTCTAAAATACTCGCAGAAGCCGGAACACGCCATCAGTAAATAAAACAACTTGCCAGCAAGATATAGAACAATAGGTTCTTTATTGGTGCAAAGTGTAATCACCTCAGACATCTACGTAACGCGTTACTGGTAACAGAGTTACTTCTACGTAGCTACTTTTTTGGTAACGAGTAACGTATTTAGTTATTTCTCTAAGAAAAAAACAAGTAACGTACTTGGTTACTTTCAAGGCCAACAAGTAACGGTCTTTTGTTACTTTTGAGGAGTAACGTGTACAACACCATTTAAACAGCCTCGTTTAAGTTCTAACTTGAGTGCGCGATCTATTGCGACAAAAGCCGATGGAAAGCCCGAAAAACAACTAAACACGATGACAGTATAGCAACATTTATTGCGCTGGACACTTCAATCGAACTCTACACTGTTAGCAAGTCCCGTGTATTTAGTTATTATTTGGGGAGAAAAATACGCTATTTACACAAATTACCATAAATTTACACGTTGAGTAATGGGTAATTCGTTCAAAAATCATGCGAGGTTGTAAAAAACGCGTTTTGATTCGGTTATACGCGCATACCCGTGTAGCCAACCTCGAAAACACGCATCAGCCCCGGCGACGACCGCAGCATTGCCGGCTATCGAAGCATCGGAATGCTTGGGGACACACCTAGAAAGGTCCGTGAAGACAAATGCCGCGGAAAGAAACATGTCTCGGGGACAGATAGGCACCAAATGCAATTACGGCATGTCGCGGGACGGGGCAAACCCCGCGCTTTCGGCGCTTACCGTGCTCGCTGCCATTTTTTTCTGGTCGATGGCAATGCGGCTTCCCTTTTGTCGCCGAGGTTTGTATTTATTTTAGGGGTCTTGATAATAGTTTCTTACACACCACAAATAAAGTTATGGGTGTAATTACTCGTTCTAAACAGTTAAAATGGATATAAAAAGCGTGCCCTCGATCTGAACACGTGACATTGCAGTTGGTTTCGTTTTGGCTTCAACCCTTCAACTGCAAGCGAAGGTGCCGCCGCTTCCCATGCAACCTCCTCAGAATTTACGGCGCTCCGTGGTGGCCAGTGTTGCTGCATCTGTAGGTCATCTTTAGGTCAGAGCTGACAGAAAATATCTGGCCACGGCGCAACGCCGATGTACAGTCGGGGATCAAGAGTCGTCATGTGACGCGCGAGCTGGGACTGAGACTCATCGCTCGTGCCATCTGCTGACAGGTCGCCTGGATTATCGAGATCACAGCAAAGCGCATGCGCGTCCTGCTGTGCATCTGCAAACGTGTGTATTTTCCGCTGCTCATGCGCCGGAGTCGCTACTCGAATGGAGCGCGTGGTACCGCCTCTGAGACAGCGACTTGCGGCTGACGATGCGGTTAGCTGACTATCGCTGAAACTGGAGATACCAGTCTGCGGCGTTGTGCACGACTTCGCCGTGTCAGCCACCTGTGCTCACGCAGTTGAGTTTATCGCTCAGATCGAAGCTGCCGTGACTACATTGCTCTGTAGGTGCGCATGTCGAGTAAGCGCGATCTCCGTAGGCGGTACAACGCGCTACAGATTCCGAGTTAGGCAGCCGTGCTCGACAGAAGAGTGAGAAAACATCGACATGTTTGCATGCACTGCAGGACATTGCACGCGCTTTCGTGCGACCTCCGAAACCAGGCGCTCCTGCTGGCCAGATGTGCAGCAGCTATGCGTTTCAGTCGAGCTGACAGCGACAATCTGGCGACTGTGCATGCCGATGTACGCTGGAAGCGAGAGCCGGTTTGCTTTCGTTGTTTTTGTTTGGTCGGAAAAACTCTCGCAGCAACGCACGTTTAACATGGCGCCGGTATTGTTTTGGTTTGACGGGAATGGGGGAAGCTCCTCGATTTGCGAGCACATGTAGCGAATACGTGACCGGAGAAGTGCCCCTGTGATGTTCCCGGGAGACGGAAAGTATCATTCGTTATCGTCGTGTGTGCTTGGAAAGCGAAGGGAGTCACAGGGTCCACGAGTGCGCAACCACAAGCCAAGGTTCACGACAGCGCTGCGTTGACTTCGGCGATCTCGTTCTGTTTGGTGCAACACGGCGATGTGAAAAAGAGCTGAAACGTTCGTGGTGTATGGTGCGGTGCTTGGAGGTAGAAACCCACACTAACACGGAGCGCAAATTGGTTGTTGTGGGGTCGTCGTCAGCTGATCCGGTCCAGCTGGTCCGGGAGGACGCAGCGAGTGTTTTTAAAAGTAAATCTTCCTTAGTTCCGTTTCAAAATGTGGAAGTATCCCGACGGATAGCGTGAGTAAAAAGCTGCGGGTGTTTTCAACAAAATTACGTCGTTTTAATTGAACAATGGACTCCGGATTGTTGTCCTAAATCTGCCGTTTTTATGCTTCGTGTTGGACTGCGTTTGCACAGCGACGTGTTTGCACAGCGACGCACACCGCTCGAGTAGATGATTCGGTCCTGCAAACGACCGGTTATGCAGAATTTCAGGGAAACTTAAGTCACCACCGATATTTTCCTGTAAATCTCGTGTGAGTTTGTTGCGCACATCATGCGGTGTGAATAAATTAGGGCAAGATTTCCTACCTGCCCACAGATGCATGAACTGAGACCATTTTTTACGTAGTGAACATAGTGCTTTTTCTTTATTTTGGGAAGAGGCGTATTTTGGGAAGAGGCGTTGGTGCATTTATTATGGTACAATCACTTGAGAGTTGAGAAGTCGGAGAGAGCGAGCAAGCTTTCCCAACTTTGTCTCTTTTTCTCTCTGGCACTGCCCCTAGTTTCTAAAGTTTCAGTTTCAGTAGGCATACCTACTAGCAGGTACAAACTGCTCTAAAGCAGGTAAAAGGCAGTGGAAGTCAGGACGGTGCGCTTTTCGCAAGGTGACGGTAAATGCTTTTGCGAGGTATGCGGAATATGCAAGCGATTTTGTTACGCCCGTCGTTCGCGTCTCTCCAGCAAAACGAATAAGATGATCTACAAAGGCGCAATCACAAGCCAAGATTTACGATAACAGTGCGTTTGCTTCGGTGGTCCGTGTAGTTGTATTTTACACTGCTTTCTGCAACACCGTGTCATGACGAAGAGCTGGAACGGTCACGGTTTGTGCTAGCCTACCGGTTGACAGAAACCCGCATCGCCCGCATCGGCACCGAGTGCACTTGGGCTGTTGATGCTCAAGCCTTTCATCCGCGGCTTGTCGCCAGCTGCTCCTGCTGCTCAACGGTGAGGAAGCGGCGAGAGTGACCTTTGAAGTAAATGTAAATCCTCGTTCATCCAGTTATCCGGAGTCAAAGTGTGGAAGATGTCCAACGTGTACTGAGGGCGGGAACTACGAGCGTTTTGCCTTGCTTTTATAACCGAAACCAGAGCAACGAGATAACTGCCTTGCGTACTCCAAAATGACGGAAGCAATATGTTTCAACAGGTCGAGTACGTCACCGGGGATGTAGGCGAGACGGTGCGCACTGTTTAAACGCTTGCAGTATCCACGAGTGGTACCAGGAAAACGACGTCAACAGAGAAGGAGCTCGCGATTCAGCATAATGCAGTGTTACGGGCCCGTGAATCTTCAAAGTTCGGGGTGGTGGCGGTGTAAAAAAAAGACGCATCAGCGCCACACCAGTGATCACGAATAACACCGGTCACAAACTCCCGAGCCCCACCGCTCCACTCAACACCGACACGACATACGACAACAAACTGCATCAAAACGCCCCAAAAGTGAAGGCGTCTGCTCCCGTACTGCAACCAGCGGAAGTGAAGTGTTGGGCGGATGTCCTTCACAAGAATATATAAAAAATGCTTTGCACAAGGATCATTTCCATTTATTATTAATTACATAATGATAAAATCCCAATAATTTGTGTTCTTTTTTATCTGATTCAAGCTAGTCGGACTGCTCATAACACTGGTCTAGCATGAAAATAACAAAAATTTGAACTTCTTCACGACCGGTTTAAGATTTATTGTTAATACATCGTTATTTTTCGCAACGGACTAACATTATAGATTTTGCCTCCATACTTTTTAAATGCAAACAGTTCTTACATACGGCTGTCCATTGCGCCGTGTTTTGTGTCTTCTTCTATAAATCTGTAACGGTCAGCGACCAAAGGGCTCACCCGCACATGTCAAGCTTATATACGCCGCGAGGAGAAAGAACATTGAGTAGGAAGTGTCGGGTGCTGTGTGTGATGTGTTTGTGCATATGTCAGTGTTGTGTGATACGTGCTACTCATGTTGTCCGTGATGTATGTGGGTTGGTGTCTACTCGTGATCGTTCGCAGCGTCTTAGCAGACTCTTTTTTTTTATATAGGCTGCTAGAAATCTCGCTAGGTGGCGTAAGTTACCACCATATTCCAAATAGTGAGTTATTTATCCATGTAAGTTCGGCATTCGTTTTTTTTTTGTCTAGCGGCTCCGTCGTAGGTACTGACGCCGCCGACCGCCGGCGACGCACGTACGTACCTTTGCACGTTTACCTTTGCACGCTGGGAGACTGTTTACTGTGTATAAAAGACATCGAACGAGAACAGACGCGTCCTGTGTGCTCTCAATTCGGCGGAAAGGAGCGCGGCTCGCTGGGCTCGTCTCTCGCCTGCTCTCGGTTGCTGGCCGCCATGTTTCATAAGCAACACGCTGAACCGTGTGTTGCGGAAGGCAGACACGGTGCATCGTGTTAAGTTTACACGGCACCTCATGTGTAGACGAATAACACACATGGCTGCGTGTAAAACGAACACGTTTCGACGTGTCCGCTATGGGACAACGGTTTACACGTCTGAGCGTGTTATTTTTGCTAACAGTGTACAGCTAAGAATGTCATTCACCCAGCCAACACAATAAGGTTCTTTGGTTGAACCTTCTAGAATCGTGCACAGACCGAATGTACACCCGGAGGTTGCCAACAGGGAAGGCACAGAGCCCATTGTCAACTTGGAATTTTAGAAGCAGAGAGAACAAAAAAGGAAGGGAAATCCCAGATTCGCAAGCTCTTCCTGAGGCACAACACTCCCGTTCCTTCGAGCGCGTCAGTAGAACGACTGTTGAGCTTCGCCGCAGATGTACTGTCAAAGAAGCGGGGAAACGTGGCAGATGAAAACGTCGAGACGCAGCTACTGCTTAAATGCAACGATTACTGAAAAGACAACAATAAACCATGAAACAAAAGCTGTTGTGTATTGGGTCGTCAGAGTAACGAGAAAAACAGTTCGCTACTTTTGAGGTAAAGTAACGCGTTCCTTTTGAGTATCGGTAACGAGTAACGTATTTAGTTAATTTTCGAGCGAGTAACGAGTAACGGCATTTCGTTACTTTTAGAGGTAACGTGTAAATGTCTGAATCACCTATAAAAATGCCACATGCGTCCACAAATGTTGTCATTGTTTTGACGATGCAAGGTTTGGGTGGACGTCTGCTCAAAATGAAATTTTGACTTTCTTTCTTTTTTTAGACAGGTAACGTCATGTTCTCAAACCATTCAGCATTCGTAACACAATCTCTTCCGTCAAATTCTCACGGAGTTCTAGCTTTCTGCGATGCGTGGTTTATTTGCGCAGCCGGAAAAGCACGTTTTGTTGTTGTTGTTGTTGGTTGTTTTGTTGTTTTTTGAAACACTCATCATACGTGAACAATATAACGCGTACCTTGTTGACGTTGCAGACGGTTACGGCCGGAAATCCGGCCCGTGCTGGCTCCGTGTAGGTAATTGATACGACGTCCTCGTAGCGCAGGAACTCGGCGAAGATGTAGGAAAGGTCCATAACCATGAGGCAGGCCAGGGCTCCGAACGCGAGTAGCCAGCAGGCACGTCGCCACGGGTTCTGGCGTGCGTCGGCGATGACGCGAAGGCCCGGCACGCCGGACATCCGCAGGGCATTCCTGCGTCAGAGGCATGGTACTCTTATGCGTGCCATCCCCAATCGCGCATCAAAGAGAAACATTAAACTTTTCGCCATTATCCTGATAAACTCGGGGAGCACAAATTTTGCCACGCGTCTGTCATGCGTGCCTTACGATATCTTATGCTTGGTTACAAACCCGTAACATCATGTGATCATGTGGAAAGTTACGCTTTGTCACTCAGGGGCCTGCTCAGCGCGCCAACGGTCGACTGCTACCGCAAATTCACGTGATTCACACGTAATGATTCCGAAAAAAATAAAACTTTCGTGATGATTTTAATAGGCTCGGGGAGCACGGAATGTGTCATGCGTGCAGGATGCCTGCATTATCATTTGTTATGTGTGATTACGGGAAAATGCGGGTAGCTTCTGGTGCGTTGCACACACAACACCCTCGTATGCTCCCCAGACTTGTCAAATAGTCATCAAGACAAGTAGTTTTAATCTATCCAGATCCCACGACGTCGTGAGATCATGTGGAGAGCTATCCTTCGTCATTCGGGAGCCAGCTGCACCGGCCGATGGTCGACTTCGGTAGCAGTCGACCGTCGTACTTAGTCCAGCTGCTTCTGTTCCCGTTCGCATAATTCTCGTGACGCCGAGCCAAGGCGTCGGGCTGCGGATCGCACGGTCTGAAGTTCGATTCCCGCACCGCGCCCGCTTGGTTCATGCCGCCAATTATGCTTAATGTTTTGTGTGTTGCAAGTGTTCGTGCCATGATGTGCAGCGTGCTCGTGACACTGTCGCGTAAAGCGATTGACAGACTGCCTACCCGAGCGATAAGATACAGCCGTGTTCCAACCAAACTGATTTCTGTAACTCGTTTTTTTTGTTTTGTTTTTGTAGGTGCAACACATTTATTTGTGACGAGGATGGGATTTTCGCAAGGAATTCCTGCTGCCATTGGGTCGACTGGTGGGATCATTGTCTGACTGCTGTGGGCTTTACCTGAGCCAAGGATTGTCCAGCATCGGAATCCTGGAGTGGCCATTAACCGGCAACCCCTCAGCGAGGACTATAAGTCACATCAGGTACATCGAGTCTTTTAATAATACGACGAGCGACTGGAGCGCGACCTACAAGGAAAGACTGGCGTCGTACTTCCTGGTAAACGAGGTTCCCGAAGGTAAGAAGGTTCAAGCCTACTTGAGTCTCATTGGTCTGAAGACGTACGCTTTGTTGAAGTCACTCACGGCCTCGCAGTCGCCGTCCGAGAAGTTGTTTATCGCGTTACTGGAGCTTCCGAGCGAACACCCTGCGCCGCAGCCATCCGTCTTAGCGGAAAGGGCGAATTTGTACGAGTGGTCGCATGAATAAACCGAATAAATCGCCGAATTTGTAGCTGTACTTCGAGACCTAGCACAGAGCTGCAATTCTGAAGGCTCTCTTGACGAAGCGCTCCGAGACCGTTTTGTGTGCAGCCTTCGCCGAGATGATGTACAGCGCGTCCTCTTCGCAGAAGACAAAAGGCTGACCTTCGTGA
>JAZHYW010035214.1:0-10354 GCA_037355805.1 Ixodes ricinus | reverse complement strand
CTACGTATTGGTTAAACAATAAGCTTACACCAGTAGTTTTGCCGCTTCGTAACTCGAGAACAAAAAATCTGGAGTATATGCGGTTTGCGCCCTGCTTCATTTGAGAAATGCCCACCAAAGATTATATTATTTGTCGTCAAAAATAAAAATATTATCCTTTTAGCCTGCCCGATTTGAGATGAAAACACCCATATACAGAGAAAAAAAAAAATCTTTAATCCAGAACGTTATTGCGCAATGTGCCGTGTTTGCAATTTTGTTTCTGAAAATAACGACCCTAATAGTCGGTGATTAATACTTTTTGTCAACCCTTCCCATGCCTAATTTGTCAGTAAATATTTCTAGACTCGTAGTCAGAACAGTTGTTTTGGGAAGCCGCCTAAATGCCAACATCGCGCGGTGCGCAAAACACACACGTGACTGAGAGGGTGCTTTACACATACTTTTCGCATAGACAATTTTTTTTCCTAAACAAGGATTGGTTTTGTTTTCTGGGCATGGAGCCAGCAAAATATATTTTTTCATCAAAATTAAAAATGGTCACCGGACATGGTTGTTCGATCTTACCTGAAAACGCCCTGCTGCTCTCCACGTGCAAATAGTCGCTCCTAATAAAAAAAAATACAGGAAAAAGAAACGAATCGGTTTTGAAACGTCGGGCTTTTAACTGTTTAGGACTTGGTTGGTTATGGCCCGTATTTCTCTAAAAAAGATGCGTGCAATGATGTTTCTAATTACACATAAATAGCGCGAAGAACAGACAATATATGTTCTAATTTAAATCACATTTGGACATCGGATTGCACGAGCTCGAAACTTTGCCGAATACATGTCTCGGGAGGCTAAAGTTATATTCGGTTTTACGTGCACTTGTTTTGGGGCCTCATTTTACAACTCTGTGCTTTATCAGTCATGCTCGCTCTAACATTTTATTAGGCTGCCGCATATCATCGCAAGAGCTCCTATATATACTGCACAACTTTACAATTTGGACATCCCCTTTTGCTATTGGCGACGTGCGCGATCGAAAGCGTCGCTGTGGCACTAAAGCCCCTTCATGTTTCAAAAGTGGCGCAATCTGCGTCGATGCACGAGGCACGTGCAACGTGCAGCCCTTGGGAAGATCATGGCGGCACTGCGCAGCACTAAGCTAGATTTCAGACGCCATGTTCTTCCCAGAAGTGGCGCGCCGCACGTGTCTCGAAGCATTTCCACAATAATAAATGGCGCCACTTTTCCCAGGATAGAGGGCTTTACCTGCCACGACTGGCCGAATGCTGACTATGACGTGAGCAAAGAATTTCTCATGGACGGAAATAAGAATAATATAATAAATTCAATTTTGACGGTGTTGGCAGTGTTGCTTTCATAGCGCAGTCATTTCAAGCTACCACCATGCTTATTACAAGCGCCATCGAACTTGTTGTTCGCGAGGTAATGACGTCACGAGAGGCAACCATAGGAGGGCGCCACCAAAACATTTCGCCGCTATTACTTCGTTCCAGCTGAAAGGGGCACTACAAAGGGACGAAGACAACCAAATGCTGCTTCGAAGGGCGTGCCTATCAGTGTCAAACACGAGCGTTCAGTGACGACTTTAGGCTAGAGCGTAGGTTAATGACGACATCCTCTCAGGCACGTGACTCTCACTCAAATGTTTGCTTGGAACACCCGTAAATTGGTGGGGCGTTCACACCTTCATAAATGGATATTCATTTCAAACAATTGGGAAGATAGCGCATGGTTTTTGCACGCGCTCTTGTCGTTTCGGTTTTCTATCGGGTCAGACCGAGGTCGTCATCAACAAAAGAAAATGTGCTCACAACTTTGAACTTCTTTCACCTATTATGTTCAAAATACATGAGATTTATTATTTATTTTATGTTTAATGAGTCGTTAGAGTCTCACTCACTAGTTCGAGGGAACGCGATATAAATTTAAAAATGTCCAGAAACGCTTTTGCAGGGCCCTTTTTAAGTCCAGACGCAGCCGATGCTACAAGCGCGAGCTTGTGGACCTGAACAGTGCTTGCATTGCACCAGCGCGCGTGCTTGGCAAGGACGCTGAAAGCCCGGAGCTCGCTCTTGTAGGTTCTGCTACGCTCACTCGCTTAAAGTGAAACAAAGTATTCTGTCGAGAACATCACATCTCACCAGAAAACTGAACTGTTTAACATGGTCTGCTAGTGACATTATCGTACTATATATGCTAGTGGTCATTGAGATTTCTTTTGCTGAGAAAATCTAATCTTGTGGTTTAAAATGCACGCTGCAGAAGGTTCGCGCTCAGTGCAACCCATGTATTCAGAAACAAAAATTATTCTTGCTTGGTGCAGCGTCGTGAGGAACGGCGCGAACGTCTGGCACCAACGAAAACGCGCTTTCTGGCAGGAGTGAATTTTGAAACGAAGTAGATTTGCGGGATCACGCTGTCTGGTCTGTGCCGAAGATGCGAGGCAGAGGAGCCTTTACACCAGCAGGTGTGACGTTTTAGAGCTGCAGTCGCGTAGGCGCCCGTTTTCCGGCATGAGCGGCGTCGCCGTCGCCGTCGCCGTCGGCGTAACCTCAAGGTCATTCCAAGGTCACGTGACCCTCAAGGTCATCCCATGGTCACGTGACCCCCAAGGTCACGTGACCTTGGGATGACCTTGGGGTCAGCCTTGGTCACGTGACCCCCAGGTCACGTGATCCCCAGGTCACGTGACCTTGAATGACCTTGGGGTCACGTGACCCCCAAGGTCACGTGGACCCCCAAGGTCACGTGGACGCCCCTGGTCACGTGACCCTCCGAGGTCACGTGATGACGATGACGATGCGGATGCCGATGACGTCATCAGTGACGTCACTGATGACGTCATCGGCATCTTCGCATCGTCATCATCACTGATGACGTCATCAGTGACGTCACTGATGACGTCATCGGCATCCGCATCGTCATCGTCATCATCATTGATGACGTCACAGTACGCACGCCCCCCCGTACCCTCCTCCTCCTCCTCAATAACTCCCCCCCCTTTTTTTTCTTATTACGATGCTCCTCCAGAGAACACTTTTTTGGTATGAGGACTCCCCTCCGTTTGCGGGTGCCGACTCGACAATTATATTCGTGTCATTTGTTAACAGTAATTCTCCATTTCTTTTATTTTGCGTCCCAAAAACTGTGAAGTTTAAACAAAAAGCTCAAGGTACACCTAAGCATTTCTTATGAGTTGTGAATGCGAAAGCATGCAAGCCGCTCGTCCGTCTTTGTCGTCTGCTCGTCCTCTCGCTTTGTCGTCTGCTCGTCCGCTCCCTTTGTCGTCTGCTACGTACTAGCACGCGCGCGCTTCGGGATCTCGGCAGGCCAGCTGGCGCGAGCGGCCAATGAGGCCCGTCGAAATGCGCGCCAGCCAACTGCTCGCAGGGTCCAGACGCAGCCGATGCCAGACGCGCGAGCTACAGCCCGAACGTGTGCCCTGAACAGTGCGCTGGCAGGGGTGCTGGAAAGCTGAGTCAGCCGTTGTGGCATCGGCTGCGTCTGTACCCAAGCATAGCGGATAAGCCGCGCTTAAACGATGACGTCAACTAGCTCCATGTGACAGTCAATGCTTTCGCATTAAAATTGCGGGAATTTGAGCGGCTGCCAACGTTCGGCTGTCCCTTTGAGGCCACTAGAATCTTTCTTTTCAGGTATACCTGCCGTACATACTTGTAGTGATATTTATCAGTATGATTAATAAGCCATATTTAGTCCTTTCAGTGCTTCTATTGTCGAGGACAACTTTCTAAAACAGTTCAGCATCAACGAAAACATATTTGGGTGTCTCAGTGATGTGTACATGTAAAATGGTTCGTGAAACAATTTTTGTTCTTACAGTAAATACCGCTACGAGCTAATCCCGGACGTTGATAACTTGCAAAAATGCCCATTAGTTTTCCTCTCTGCTCAATGGCCGACGGCGGAAAAATAAAGGAAAGAAAGAGTTGTTCCTTTTCAACACGCTATTAGAACAAGCGGCCACGTGACCTGACGCTAATTATAGTATACCGTCAGTGTTCATCACAGTCATGCGATGCTGTTGGCCAAGAATAAAGCATGGGTTGAGTTTTAGACATTGTTAGAGTTCGGCTATTCTCATCTTTGATTGAACACGAGCCAACACGAATGTTTGGCGATGCTTATTGTCAAGAACCGAGCACTCGACTCGGGCTCATAACAATCGAGCACGTCACGGTGTCACGTGACTCGCGAGGAGAAGTCGTGATGGCATGTGACGTCACGCTGTCAACAACGCTAATACGTCTAGTGACGTTCTCAATTTAAGCCGACTTGAGGCGGTGAGTCACGCGACTAAGTGACGGGGCCACGTGACGTGACATTATTTGACAGCATGTCTTGGCACCATGACGTCACGTGACCATGTGACACGTGATTAATCGTAGTGCCAATACAGAGGCGCAACAAAACCCCACGATTTCTCATACATTGTAATTCGGCATCTGACAATTTGATCACATAGAAATACCGCTGCCAATTTTTACTTCTCAAGTACTCAATTTGTAATAATAATATTAAATTACCGTGAACCGTTTTGAACCGTTTACCGTTATATTTGTTTTCCGGTTTGGTTCCAAGATGACGGCGAAGATTTCGGTTCGGTTCAGTTCCGGTTCGGCTAAAAATAACGGTTCGGTTCCGGTTTTCGGTTCGGTCCGGTTCCGGTTCGACACTCTGGGCACGAGTGTTTTCTGGGGCTCGTGTCCAATCAGCGCGTCGAAGGTCGGGCTCGAGCCCAATAGCCGAGTTGGCGCGATCCGACTCTGATGACGTTTCATGAAAGGAGAGGAGGACATGTTGAAGCTTTTATCAGTCTAAGTGGGGTTGGCGAGTGGTTACGTCACAATGTCGGAGAAGGAGGTCCATGGCCCAACCACGTTAAAACATTTCTGGCATCGACGTGAAAAAAAGGTTTCTTGTCGAGTTCGTGAGCGTTTTGTTCGTAGTGTTCGTGAGCGTTTATCCGACATTAATATATGTTTTAAAAGCGCAGTCTTGTACAATTTATTATATATATAATATAAACGTAATATACAACGCGCTACCAAGGTTAAAAGGTATACCAAATTTATATTTATTATTACCCCGAAACCACGGGACTACGTGCACTCCCGCAACCCCCCCCCCCCCCCCCCCCCACACACACACACACACATTTCGAATGAATCGGTCCGCTGCGACATTTTCTTACCTCGTACGGGCTCCGATTCTGGTAAATTTACGTTGTGTGTGAGCTGCTGACTGTCTAAAAAGGAACGCTGAGACTTTCAGAAGGGAAGGGAACCGGAAAAAATCCAGTCATCGCCGCAGGGAGCGCACTCGAGCAAGAGATGGGTCGACAACGTAAAGCCTCCCACACTGCTGCCGTTGCTCTCGTGTGTGTGTGGTTCTTTTAATACTCCTACCCGTCGTTCTTTTTTTTTTTTTTTGTCGTTATTGCAGTTTTGGGTAGTTTTTTGTGTTCGCTTGATACCACGGCATTTACGTGGATTCGCAAAACAAGTCCTGCTACGGTTTGCGTAACATGTGTGGCAACTAACCAACGATGACACTGGTCGATTATCGATAGACCTCTCTCTGACAGAGAGATGTCTATCGATAATCCTTTACCACTTTTATACTATCGATTGCCTTTACCGCTTTTATACTAGAATCTTATCTGTATTAAGGTGATAGTATTATTGTATACAAAATAATACATTCTGTTCTAAGGCAGCTCGAGCCCATAGGGAGAAGTAAATTAGTTGACTGTAAATAGTAAGTTCAGTACCCCTGCCACACGGAAAAAGTTAATGTATTTTCATTAAATGATATGAGACTTAATCAACTCGCGGTCTTGAGTGATTTTACGAGCGTCGCAAGCGGATTTGTCGACCCCGTAATGTCATTCGATCGAAATTACGTTAATTTTGCCATGTGGCCGGGGTATGATGTAAGAATTCAGTCACTGCGCGCGATAACATCGCTCCATGATCGTAAGTGACACTCGTGTCCGCGTTGACTACGTCTACCTGATTTTCAACTGTGATCTGTTTTGCTGTGTGCAATCACTGCGTGTCTCACCATTTTGTCGAAGTATTTCTGTGTAAAACATGCATTCTTACAGCAATAATTGCGTGACTCAATGTTTTCTCTTATACGCCTACCTCGTACCATTTCATCCCGATTTTTTAGCGGTGTAATATTTTGCCCGTGTAATAAAGTGTTTTCGAGACCCGTTGCTATGTGTAGCTTTCATTTTAGCCAATAAGACACGCGTATGTGACTAAAAGCGCGTTACGACGGTCGATCCACGCGCGTTGCCTTCGCCTCGCCGCGCGCCCCCGATGGCCTTCCTTCGGGACGTCACGACAAGAGCGCTACGGCCTTCTCTTCTAGGAGGTGTTGGGCGAGCCACGAGCCGACCGCTGTCCTCCGCGCCTGGGACTGCCACCCCTTGCGGCGCACCCGTCACCAGCGAGCATGGGCGGACTGCGCGGCGCACCGCCGCACTCCATGCCGGTGCTGCGGACGCTCCTGCTCCCTGCTCTTCTCGGCGCCGACGAATAATGGCGGCGCCTCAATACTCGCACCGCAAAACTCGAAGGAGCACTCAGCGGCGTTCAGTTCGACATTCATCCTTTCCCATTCACAACTCATAAGAAGTGCTTAGGTGTCCTGTGAATTTTTTTCCACTTCTCCGTTTCTCGGGCGTGTTAGAGGGGCGATGCAACGATTTATGTACTTTGAGCAAATACCGCTTAAAACGGATCACCGACGTTAAAGGGAATTCAGTATCTATGAAGTAAAAAAAAAAAAAACATTTTCCAAATGCCGAATTTGAAGTTTTCGCGCGGGCCGCGCTAGTGCAGTGACGTCAAATATTGAACCGTCCTGCGAGTCGACTTTCTTTCACGCCTCCGCCCTGAACCGCCGTCGCCACCGCGACCCCAAGTCCGGCGTACCGTAGAGTTCCTCGATATGCTCCAGCTATTCGCGACTCCAGCGAAATCGACGCCGCGTAGCGGCAACGACGAGAAGCTCAGAGAGGAGGTCGTTTCGACTCTGTCGTCTGCTATCGCTGCTTGGTTCTCGTATAGGCAGCATAGAAACAAACATCGTTCCCAGTAATTATTTTTATGGCTTCCGCCGTGTCATCCCTACGCAATGACTAGAACAGTGGTTCCCAAATGGGGTCCGCGGACCCTAGGGGTCCGCGAAGCCACTTCTGGGGTCCGCAAGACCCTCAACAAAATCTTTTTTTTTTTTTTTTTAGTTGGCACGTTTTATGTAGTTTAGATTCGGCCGTTGACTAATTTGCAACCTGCTTCCGGAACTACGACAGCAATCCGCACGAGACCATCTCGGTCACCTCCTTTCCTCTTCCCCACACCTTCCCGAACTACGTGTCTAGGGTGCCCCGCGGCGGGATTATCGTATCGCATATCCTGATTTTCGACTGGCATCGAAAATGAAGTGATGTGAAGATGTGCAAAATGAAGTGATGTGGCACCTTTGTTTTATGTTTTTCTGCTACGTAGCAATAAAAGGCACCTGTTTCCATGCTCCAGATCTGTTAACTGACTTACGTACCCCCCGGCTGGAAGGGGTCTCCCATCACCGCCAGCGGTCCGCAGGTCCTCGACACATCCGTAGCTGGGAACCACTGGACTAGAAAGAAGGTTTCTACCGTCGAAAAATCTCTTTGCTTGCATTGTAATACCGATTTTACGCTGCAGTGCAAGACAGTTATGGTGGTCCGCGCTGTTGAGCGACGAAAACGACCTCCTTTCGTCCGCCATTTTGCCTGACCAGCGAACTCTAGCGTACCGGGAACAACCGGTTTCCTCCTTGCGTGTCACTGCGAGCAGACGACGCTTGACGTACCGCCGGTTCTGCGTGGAAGCGCTGCCCCGGCGGAGTCCCAACCACTACACAGACATGATTTCCTTTTCGATGTCTGAGAGGTCGTCAGCCACCTGAAAAGACCACTTCGTCGATTCCCCGACTCACCGACCACCCTCTGCTACGATGCGTCGAGCGCCGCCATGTTTTCCAATGGAGGCTAAAGTTCAGGCCGGCTTGCTAGAAGCATCGGTCTCAGCTGAGACTGGGTGAAAGAAAGCACTGCCAAAGCCAACGCACGAGCTGAGCGGGACTCAAGTTGCGTCTCAAGACAGCTCGCGCGCCCCAGCCTTTGCAGTGCTTTCTTTCACTCAGTCTCAACTGAGACGCTGTTCTAGCAAGTCGGCCCTGAAGGCGACTATATCACCATAGAGTCATTATAATAACTGCATAGAAATTGTGGAGCATTTTAAATGTCTCGGTGTCGTGTTTTTCGCAAATATGTCGTGGGATAGTCATATAAACTATTTAGTAGGTAAAATATCTCAGATAACTGGAATAATAGGTCGTGTTAGGTACCTTCTTCAAACAAGAATCAAGTTACTTCTGTATAATTCACTCTTTTATTCACATTTGATTTACTGTCAATTAGTGTGGGGGACAACCACATTTTCAAACTTACAACGTGTTTATTTGGTACAAAAAAAATGTCTTCTGACATATTTACAACGCGCCCTACAGAGCGTCATGTGCAAACTTTTTTTATCGTTCCCAAGTGATCCCAGCATACAACCTATATAAATATAGATTAAGTGTACAGTATAAATTGGAAACACAGAGGAATATAAATAATATACGTAATCTGGCACAACTACAGATAAGAGAATTGAACTATACTACAAGACATGGAGAAAATTGGATAGTACTCTACACCTCGTTTAAACTACAGAAAAGAATGCCTGTGTTATACACTCCCGTCATTATTAAACGCCTATCAGCTTATGCATTTTGAGTTATTTGCCTGTAAGTACAGTGAACTGCGTGCAATGTCTGTGACCATGGGAGTATGATTTTTGTTTTGTATGCCTGTATACCTTTTGCATTTTCGTTGTCATTGTCCTCTTTATGCATGTTCATTTTTAACACCGTTGCGCCGCTTAGTTGCCATTAATACAGGGACTGTGGGCTCGTCAAGCTGCTAAGCGCAGCTTTTTTTCCACAGCCCCTCCATCTGTATTTTTACAAGGTGGAAATAAACTCATTTGATATCACAACCGGACTCCGATTTTTGGTATTGCAAAAAGAAGGGCCGTAGTGCGTTCGCAATTGCGTTAAAAAACATGTTTTACGATTTCCGTTATTAAATCTTAGAGAAATGACGCCTGCAAAGCTTCTAAATTCCATGATATTTGACGTCATAAATCAAAAGAAGGGAGGTAAAAAACGAAAAAGAAAGCGCCAAAAAAATAAAAAGCACGCACGCGCTTGGGGATTTTTTTTTTTTCGCGTGTCTATGATTACAACTTTTATCGTTTTAGACAATAAAAAAAAAACTACCTTTGGGGTGTCAGTGCCCCTTAATGACTTGTGAAACAGCCGTTCGTTTTTCGCCACACGCAATCGAAGTCTTCCCAAGGGCTGCACATTGCACGTGTCTCGTGCATTGACTCACCTTGCGCTACTTTTGAAACATGAACGGGCTTTAGGGACAAGTAGGGTGCCTACATGTCTGTCTGTCTCAGGGTGAAGACATTCATTGTTGCACTGAATGTTCAGCGCGTGACGCCCTCGCGCACTCGGTGCGTGACTTGGGCGCTAAAAATGGCGTCTCTGCATTAGCCTAAGCTACGCGCTCGAGCTGATTGACACCGGATTGCGCGTACTTCAATATGCATAAAAAAACGATTGGGCGTAAAAATGGCTGAGATGTCACCACTCAAGCAAAAGCACGCGTGTGTATGAAGGCACTCTAGGGACAAGCTCGATAAAGCGCCCCCTATAGTTCGATTTCCTGCCAAATAGACCATTTGCAGGGATTGGTGTTCCTAGGGTGCCTCAATGTCTTTCTGTTTAGGGTGATGCCACCTTTGTAGTACCCGATGCCGACAGCACGCGCTCACGGGGAAAATACAAAGAAATCGACGAAAACAAAATGTCGCCATAGCACAGTCAGCACCACAGACGCGTGCAGGGACACGCTCTTTCACGCGCTTCTGAACAAAAAGGAAAATAAAAGTGTGGGACAAAATGGCCGGATGACTCCACCCTCAAGCAAAGCGCACATGAAGGCACCCTAGGTGTTCCACGCGCCACACGCCTTCCCGTATAAAAGATTCGAAGTAAATAACCAAAATAAAGCGTTGACGACCGCGCGTGCAAGGTACAATTTGTTTGAGGTTTTTGCTTTAGAAAATTTACTACTGCTCAGGCCAGCACGAGCGGCGCGTGGAACACCAATCCCTCTTGATGCTTGGCCCGATGATGATGATGATGA
>JAZHYW010035212.1:0-58859 GCA_037355805.1 Ixodes ricinus | reverse complement strand
CAACAGAACGCCAAGGTGAGCAGCAATGGCAACGGACGGCTCTTCTGCAGCGCAACAGCCCCAAGTCGCCGCCCTCGCCGTCCGCCTTCCGCCATTCTGGCCCGCCGATCCACAGTTGTGGTTTGCGCAAATAGAGTCCCAATTTGCCTTGCGGCGCATCACAGACCAGCAGACGCGGTTCCATCACGTCGTAAGCGCGTTGTCATCAGCAGATGCAGCGGAGGTGCGCGATATTATCTTAGCACCACCCACGCTAACTCCCTACGACATCCTCAAGGCAGAACTAGTTCGACGCACCAGCCTATCCGAACAGCGACGGCTACAACAACTCCTGACAACAGAAGAGCTGGGAGACAAAACACCCTCTCAGTTACTCCGTCGGATGAGGCACTTGTTGGGAAACGCTACCATCGAGGACTCACTTCTGCGACAATTGTTTCTGCAGCGTCTGCCCAACGACGTCCGTATGATGCTGGCGTCAGTAGACAGCGCAACCTTAGATGACCTCGCAAAGGTGGCGGATCGCATTGTCGACGTATCAACGACACGTCGCCCAGAAGTTTATGAAACAACTCGATCTCCACAACAGCCCCCAGAGTTCTGCACCGCCATGGAGCGACGCATGGATCAGTTGACAGAAATGGTGGCTGCTCTTCGCCCTTCACGATCGCCATCACAACGTCGAAGCAACTCGCCAGCCCACCGACGTAGCAGGTCCTACAGTCCTGCTAACCAACAATGTTGGTATCATCGCACATTCGGCACCCGCGCCCGCAAATGCACTTGTACGGCGCCGGGAAACAGCAACGCCAGCTACTAGCGACGACGAGTACGCCTGGCCCGTTGCAACGTCGTCCTTGCCTGTTTTTCCTCCCAGATAAGGACAGGAAAATTCGTTTCCTAGTTGACACCGGCGCCGAGGTGTCAGTATTGCCTCCAACAGCTCATGATCGTCGTAATCAGCAACCATCGCAACTTAAGGCAGCTAACGGCACTGTCATTCCCACATATGGAGTCCGCACTCTCACGATCAACCTAGGATTGCGTCGAGTTTTGCGCTGGATCTTCACTATCGCAGATATCCAACATCCAATCCTTGGAGCAGACTTTCTCCAACACTACAACCTCCTTGTGGACATCCGCAACCGTCGTCTCATTGATGCCACTACGCTCCTTTCGGTATCAGGGACCCGCACGAAGCTGCAATCAATTGGACTGGCTCCACTGCTCGTCCCGCCAGATTCTCTCTACAATGATATCATACAAGAGTTCCCTTCCCTAGTACGTCCCTGTACTTTCACAAGTCAAGTCAAACACAACGTTCAACATCACATCGAGACGACAGGACACCCCGTTTATTCACGACCCCGAAGGCTTCCTCCAGAAAAATACCGGACCGCCAAACAAGCGTTCGACCATATGCTCGAATTGGGCATTATACGTCCCTCCTCCAGCTCGTGGGCTTCACCGCTACATATGGTTCCAAAATCGACACCTGGCGACTGGCGCCCCTGCGGGGATTATCGCGCCCTCAATCAAGCGACCACCCCTGATCGCTATCCGGTGCCCCACATCCACGATGCTGCGTCCATTCTTGATGGTGCAATCATATTTTCCAAAGTAGATCTTGTTCGCGCGTACCATCAGATCCCGGTCGCACCCGAAGATATCTCAAAAACAGCAATCACCACACCATTCGGACTCTTTGAATTCCTTCGGATGCCTTTCGGACTACGCAATGCTGCCCAGACTTTTCAAAGATTTTTAGATCAGGTCCTCCGAGGATTACCTTTTGTGTACGCCTATCTAGACGACATCCTTGTTGCGAGCAGATCTGAAGACGAACATAAGCACCACCTTCGCAGCCTCTTCCAACGACTCGACGAAAATGGCCTCATGATTAATACTTCCAAATGTCATTTCGGTGCAACGAGCGTCTCTTTTCTTGGCCATCAAATTGACCGTCATGGCCTAAGTCCACTTCCCGGCAAAGTGGACGCCATACGAGAGTATCCACAACCTCAGTCTGCGCGCGCTCTTAGAGCTTTCCTAGGCTTAGTTAATTATTACCGACGCTTTGTTCCTCATTGTGCTGCATTGCTTCAGCCTCTTCAAGATATTCTGCCGCCTTCGAAAGCAGGCCTTCCTAAATGGACTGATGCGGCTAAACAAGCATTCACCAGCATCAAGACACACATCGCGCGTGCCACCTTGCTTCGACATCCAAAAGCTGACGCACCGACATGCCTACTTACTGATGCCTCAGATATCGCAGTAGGCGCTGTCCTCCAGCAGTTTGTCAACGGCGAATGGCAACCGATTTCATTCTTTTCCCGCAAACTTACCAATACCGAACGACGCTATAGCACTTTCGGTCGGGAGCTCCTCGCCGTCTATTCGGCAATCCGCCACTTTCGACACTTTTTGGAAGCTCGATCATTTCACATCCTCACTGATCATAAACCTTTGGCGGGAGCCATACAATCACTCACGCCAGACAGCGGACATCATTCTCCAAGGGAACTACGCCAAATGTCTTTCATCTCGGAATTTACAACCGACATACGACACATAAAGGGCACGGAGAATGTAGTGGCGGACACTCTGTCTCGACCAAGCATAGCCCCAGTCACTGGTGGTAATGCCGCGCCTCTAACTCCGGCCGCACTGGTGGATGCCCAGCATGTGGACTCAGAACTTCATCGACTTCGAACTACACCGGGGGCACTACACCTCAAAGAAATCAGCCTCCCTGGGCTGGAAAAGACCTTGACTTGCGACATCTCTGCCGGCTCTCCACGCCCATTCGTTCCCTTCTCGTTAAGGAGGCAACTGTTTGACTCTCTACACGGCTTATCCCATCCAGGCATACGAGCAACACAGAAGCTCATAACCTCTCGATATGTCTGGCCAAACGTAAACATTGATGTAAGAAGCTGGGCCAAACATTGCCTGGCATGTCAAAGAGCGAAAATTCAGCGCCACACACAAAGCCCCACAGGCTCTTTCCAACTTCCTGAAGCTCGCTTTGAAAATGTACATCTCGACATCGTCGGGCCCATGCCGGAATCTCAAGGCTGCAGATATATTCTCACGGCCATTGATCGGTTCACGAGATGGCCTGAGGCGCTTCCAATTTCTGAAATCACGGCTCAGACAGTCGCACAAGCATTTCTAGACGTGTGGATTTCGCGATTCGGTGTTCCAGCAATTGTCACCACGGATAGAGGCAGACAATTCGAATCTGCGCTCTTCAGGAAATTCACTTCTCTCCTCGGTATCAGCAGGCTGAGAACCACAGCTTACCACCCCGAAGCCAACGGAATGGTTGAGAGGTTTCATCGTCAGCTGAAGACCGCACTCATCGCACGAGAGGCCCACACCCACTGGACCGAATCGCTACCTCTAGTGCTTTTGGGTCTTCGAACGGTCTTCAGAGACCAACTTTCATGCTCAACCGCGGAACTTGTGTATGGAACGACGCTTCGCTTACCACAGGAATATTTCATCCCGCCTGACACACTAGTCACCCCCGATCCATCCGACTACGTTCACCGTCTCAGGGATGCTATGTCACAACTCCGCCCCACACCTACAAGACCGTCATCGACACGCCCTGTTTTTGTCAGCCGCGAACTGTCAACAACTACGCACGTTTTCGTCAGAAAGGACGCTCTACGCCGCTGCCTCCAAGCACCCTACGATGGTCCATTTTCGGTTTTGAAGAGGACACCGAAATACTTTCAAATACTGCTAAACGGAAAAACGGAGAATGTCTCAATAGACAGGCTTAAGCCCGCTCATATCCAACCGTCATGTCAGGATTCCCCACAGACTGAAGTGTCCAAACCAACGCACCGCAAAGTTCATTTTTCTATTTTAAATCGTCAAATCGACTAGAAGGGGGGTAGTGTAGCGGTCATCGCGCCAGTTATTGAACGGCAAGAAAGAAGAGGAAGAGAAAGTCACGAGCAAGATTGAGCGGCTAGGATTCGAAGGCAGAGACAATGATCTGTACTTGATATGTAAATAATGTATATATAAATACCAGTTGCTTTAAACTTTATTGTTCTAATATTTTATTAGAGAGCAAATAATACAGTTACACCTTAAAATGTAATATTAGATCGCTGCGAATGTACAGAAAATGGTGCTAGAAGGCAATGTTCGTCATGCAGAAGGTTTTCAATGATGCCTTTATTAACATTAATATAATAAATATTCTTAAAGTGGAGAAATTGGCTAGTTGGTACACGATTCTTTAAACCGCAGGATATGTGATGTTTTACGATTCTACTATGTTTTAGACCCATACATTATTAGCCGTGTTTCGGTGGCGATAGATTCGGGTGAATATTTACTATTTAAACAGTACAAAATGTATTTTAATCATCAGGTTACAAATACTGTCAACTCGACTCTGAGTGTTTCTCAGTCATAACACGTATATCGGGCAATTTTAAAAGCTCACTGTGTTTTGATGTTATTTAGCTCTTTATGTGCGCGTATTGGGTTTCTTCAATTGCATGGAACAGCATTGGAGAGACCTTAACGAATGCAGTACTGAGCGAGTTTAAAAAAAACGACGTCTTTTCTATGATCGTTACTTGCAGTTCAATCTGTTTTATGGCAAGAAAAGAATATGTACATGATTATTTTAACCTTTGTGCTGTAATGGCTTACTAATCTTTGCGTAATACACGTATGGGTGAATGGTTTCATGTTTTTGCATAAAATTGTTAATGGTGAAGAGCCAAAGCGCAGCGCTACTGAACTGTGTATACTACTCAACTCATGCTTACAAACAAACCGGAGCGCCCGGAGCGCCCCTAGCGGACGCCACCGGCGCCGCGCATGCGCGATGGGGGTGTGGGCAACAAGCGCGCCGTCGCCCATAAACAAACCATTGAAACGCGATGTTATCGGCGTCAGTGTGAGTCCCCTGCCCTTTTTCGCAATCGAATTGTTGATTCTACGTCTTCCTGGCAATGTCTGACTACATGAGCAGCGTCAGCGAAATTAACGAGGCTCGTTACACCGCGAAACTTCGAGTGAATAATCTGACATGCGGCGATTCATTCCGCGTGGACGCCGCAGAATGTACGCTAAAGCCTGATTCACCTGATGAGATTTCGCTCGCAATTTTCAGTCGCGACGTCGCTCGGGCTGCAAAAGCGTGAACCGTAGCTGAGATGGTCGACGTCAATACTGAAAATCGCAAGCAGAATCGGACCAAGTGAATCAGGCATAACAAGTCGGTGATGGCCGCTGGTAACAATAATCAACATCTCCATGTATCTACTGTTTACGAAGAGCCTGCTTACCAACCTTCAAATTTAAGTCTTTTGAGGCCTGCACTTACTTCTTATCGCAAGGACCGGGCCAACTTTTGGTCTACGGGCCGGCGTCGTCTAAGAGAGCAGACGACAAGCAGAAACGTTTGAAAGAGCAGACGACAGTTTGAACGATCAGGCGGCCGTTTGAACTTGAAGACGCACTGAACGTAGTCCGCAGGTGGTCCGCACAACTTGACGGTTTTCTGGCGTTCATGTTGGAACAAAACAAATAAATCTGATGACCACAAGTATCCGTGAATTCAACCCAAAGTGCTTCCCGCCCAAGCAATCGTTGTCCGACGGCGTCTGCTTTTCCCTTTTCCCGGCACATATCCAGATTCTCGGACGAACCGAGCACGTGAAAACTGACCTTCAAACCTTTCTCGACACTTTTGGTACGGCCCCAGTCGCGGCGTTTTGACGATAAGGCAGGTTTTTGTCTGATTCCTTTCAAAACAACGCAGGAATACACGTCTGGCATGGGGACTTCTGCCCACAGCCCCAGACCGGAAGTGCGACCGGCGCGCCACCACCGCGCCGTGACGTCACAGAGATGAGTTCGCGTGTATATTTACGTGTTTATAAAAAAAATGAAATGGCAAAAAAGACAAAGAGGGCCTAAATGGGACGAGTATCACTGTTCCTTAATGAATTCCCTGAAAAATGAACAATTATTTTTTTGCCCAATAAAATTCACGATTCTAGAAGGCGCAGTTCAGGATGGACTACCCGCTCTGAGCCTTATCTATAGAATGAGTCGCGCACCGTGTATGGCTTCTGGCAGGCGACGTCACACCACAGGTAAAGCAGGCAACCTTGACGGCGTTCCTACCGACCGCGACCCCTAGTTCGGCCTACTTGGGATTTTCGTGTGCTTTGGCTTAAGCCGGTATGTCGCCTCATGTTCCACCTCAGGGCAACACACACTGCGAGTGCATTGGCTTCGCAGTTCAGCTAAACGCTGCTCGCAAGACTGGTGTCTCCATGTCGCGGCGTCTGGTGCGTTCTAGTCTGCCGTCCGCACCGTTTGCCAGGCGGAAAGGCGGAGTCGAATGCAGACGTCCCGCTTTCAACAGCCGCAGCTCGTCTTGCAAATGCGGCCCATAAACCACGTCACACTGATCGAGGAGTTAGGAACTCTCTGTAATACAGGCTCTCTAGCATGACACTCAGCTTCTGTGACGTTATTTCCCTCACTTCTGGGACACATTTTGATGTATACACCTTTCCAAAAAGCGCTTCTTAGGCCGCCGCCATGTTGCTTTTGATGCTGATGCGGCTAGTGCGACTCTGTGCCCTCTATCAGCCAGAAATTTTCTGCCACTCTCTGGGACCGTGAAGTACCCGCTCCCAGCGCGGTTCTCTACCTGAGTTTTTGTGGTTTTGCATTCCGAGGTTTTCTGCGCTTCCTACAAGTTTCCACATAATTTTTTATGCGTGCTGCGTACCCTTTCTGTGTTATCTTCCATTGCTGAGAAATTAGGCTGGTAAGTGCCTGCCATTCAAGCTTTTCTGGTCGACATTCACGGGAAACGAAGGAGGTGGAGGACGTCGAACGACCCTCGACGCGATTTTGCGAACATTGTTCTCCCCCCTCCCAGAGATAATCCGCGTAGGATCCTCAGTCATCTCCAAAAATAGTCGTCCGGGTTGGGGTGGGAAATGGGTCAGTCGCGTTCGTTCCTTTGACTTGGTGCTGTTGTGAAAAAAGGAAGCTCTCACGAAACGCGCCCCAAAACGAAGTCATCTTGGATTCCGTCCGATCATCAAGATGTGACTGTCGTCGACTGTGACTGTGTTATTTGAGATCTTTCTCAAATAAATTATTGTCGGATAACGCTGCATCCGTGTGGTACGTACAATATATTGTTCGAATAGTTAAAACTTTCTAAATTGTATGTCCCTGTCCTGTCCACCGGTAAACACGTTATTTGTAGAGCGTGAAAAATGCATGCCTTTCGGCTCTCTTCTGTTGTAATTTATTTTTGACAGCTAAGCGCTTTGTCGTTTGCCATGCGGCGAATCGCGCGGAGCCATCAAAACTTATCGTAAAAATCACACACAAAACTAGAACTACACATTCATGTCGCATTCGTTCTGTCGCGCGCGTACCCAACAAAAACAGTTTATAGGTTTTTATTGCTTTTTTTTCTTCTTTCAAATGTTGTACAACGCTTTCTCGATGACCTCGGGAAAATACGTGCACCATGAAACACAAAATACAGCGGGAAAAGACGAGAATTTAGCCGCCAACATTGTTTGAAACTGCGCCTACGCGAGCTGCGCCTATCGAACTCAGTCCTCTCGGTTAGGTTAGCAGGGACGCCGGTGAGAGTCTAGCCTCAAACCCAGTGACTGGGCTCGAAAACGGTTTGCTGCCCCTGGGGTCGAGTGTTTCTTGGAAAGGTGTATAGGCAGCATAGGACGCTAAACACACCAGTCAGAGACATGCTCCAGGCACCATAGTGAGACGCGACCATGAAAGCGGTGCGTCCGAATCCGCCGTCGCTTGCGTCCGTCTGCTATTTCATTTCCGTCTAAATCTGTCTGCGACGATCGCCAGACTCCTGCGCCATATACGCGACCATGAAACGGGCTTCTACTCTTCCATCATGCACGAGCCACATCTAATACAGGCGTCTGTCAGCGTCTGTCGATGTGCGGTAAAAGTTGACCCAATGAGCTAAAAAAATCAACAAAATATGCAGCCCTTTCAACTTTTCTGTTCTTTTTGTTTTCTGGCATAGCGTCCGCAGAGCAAGGTGGGTGAGTGTCGTGAGGAACAATTAAATTGCGACTTAAAAGAATTCCGGTGGCTTAAGCTCGGCTATGCCAGGATATACGTAGCGTGACCTTATGCGCACACGAGTCGAGACCTCAATACAAGGTTCGTCGAATTTTCCACTAAAAGTTCGAAGAAGTCGAACCTGATGCGAACTCGACGCCGGCCGGTTCGCGACACCCCTACTTACAACCCTTACAGACCATAGAGTTATTATAATGTACGCTAGAGGTTCAACTGGCGCTAGTGTGCTGACGCAAATTGAAGCAGACAGCAACCAGTCTAAAATTGACTTCCGGTAATGCATTTCTATGGGAAAAAGTGAGTGCATTTTCTCCCTGCGCTCGGTCATAAGAGCAAATATCCCAAATAATTCGTACGTACTAGGTAGCTTGGAACATTTCTCAGTCAGGCCGACGAAATAATTGGTCAGTTACGGCGTTTTTCTTTCAAATTCATCGCATTAAAAACGGTGCTAAAACGGTTTCGTACGTGTATTTTTGTGCACTGTCGGACACTGTTAGCGCGAACGCGACGTCGGTGCTTTTCAGCGTGGGGGATATACGTGCCAAACGAAAGAAGAACATCTGGAAATTAAGAAAGACGGCAAGAACTACGCAGTAACACTGGATCAGTAACTACACGTGCATGTAGGATCAAAATAAATTGAAGGCCACGTAATCTATTCCGATTTTAAATAAGTAAGTACCGCTTTATTCTTTCTGCTCTGAGCGAAGCTGCTTCTTCTACGTTCAAAATATCACCCGCACGCTCGAAATCTTTGAGAACAAGTGCCCGATAAAAGCTGCCCGGCAGAGAAAACAATACGAAGAGACAACTTCCATAGCCCACGGACTTTATTCTCTACGTTTTGAATGTTTTTATCCGCTCATGCACGGCGGGGTCATTTTCATACAGTGACAGGACTGGCATATTATCAATATATAAGCGTCACCGGAATGCTGGCGAGCCTTGAACACACTCTATATTCCTTTCGATTGTAATTTTGCTTCGAATCGTCGCTTGTTTTTACACACCCCAGCTAAAAATTATCATTAGATCCAATTGGAATTCTAACTGGTTTTAATTGGAGTCAATTGGTCTTAGTGGGTTCCAATTGGAAGCACACTGGCCAATGGGTTGACCAATTGGAAAAAATATTTCCAGTTGGAAACTTAATGGGTTCCAAATGGTTCCCATTGGATCCCATTGGTTCCCATTGCAGTGACCAATTGGTTGTCCAAAAACCTAACTGGTACCAATTGGAAATTCCAATTGGGACCTAATGAGAATTTTCAACTGGGACCTGCTGCGTAACACACGTTTGGGACTGAAATGTAGCGAAGTTAAACATCGTTCACTGATGAAAAAAAATGCACTAACCAACGTTACTAGAACCACTCAGTTGGGAAACTGCCATAGAGACTGCTCTGAAAAAGCGGCACCGATCCGTCCACGAGAACCGAGCTAAAGGCGATCCCAACGCCGCCACTTCTCCCGCAGCGGCCAGTCCACGAACTGCACGTGACTTCCATTTTCGTTCTAATCGGCCATTTTGGGGCCAGAACAGATACTGTGGAAGGGGCTTCGAGGTACCGCCCCCGACTCCCAAGCGGACGCGCCGCGGTTTACTACCGTGGTTAATATGCGCCTAACTCAGGACGCGCTACCTGAAATCCCCGCTGAGGCAGGGTTGTATAAAAACAATATTAATTATACTGCAAAACCTTGCGAACTAAAGATTTTAGAAAACAACACGCGCCCCCATTTTGTACTAAACTCCAATAAAAGTTACTACAAAAGAGTTTTTTCCGTTAGTTTTTACGCAAAAACATGCTTTCTAAAAGCTCAAGGCGACCACAGTTAAGACAAATGATACAGAGTGGCGCTGTTGTCGCATTTAGCTCGGTCTCGGTGGACGCCAGCGGCCCAGGTTTCAACGGTGAGTTTCCCAACTGAGAGTTCTAGTAACGTTGGCACTAACTAAAGCAATGGACCCTTCCCGAAAGTCAGTCTACCCACCCTGTGCAGAGCCAAACCCAACGTTGGCCAAACCCAACGTTACTAGAACTCTCAGTTGGGAAACTCACCGTTGAAACCTGGGCCGCTGGCGTCCACCGAGACCAGGCTAAATGCGACAACAGCGCCACTCTGTATCATTTGTATTAACTGTGGTCGCCTTGAGCTTTTAGAAGCATGTTTTTGCGTAAAAACTAACGGAAAAAACTCTTTTTGTAGGAACTTTATTGGAGTTTAGTACAAATGGGAGCGCGTGTTGTTTTCTAAAATCTTTAGTTCGCAAGGTTTTGCAGTATAATTGATATTGTTTTTATACAACCCTGACTCAGTGGGGATTTCAGGACGCGTCCTGAGTTAGGCGCATTTTAACCACGGTAGTAAACCGCGGCGCGTCCGCCTGGGACTCGAAGGCGGTACCTCGAAGCCTTCCACAGTATCTGTTCTGGCCCAAAAGTAGTTCTAGTAACGTTGGCCAAACCCAACGTTACTAGAACTACTCAGTTGGGAAACTGCCATAGAGACTGCTCTGAAAAAGTGGCACCGATCCGTCCACGAGAACCGAGCTAATGGCGATCCCAACGCCGCCACTTCTCCCGCAGCGGCCAGTCCAGGAACTGCACGTGACTTCCATTTTCGTTGTAATCGGCCATTTTTGGGCCAGAACAGATACTGTGGAAAGGGCTTCGAGGTACCGCCCCCGAACTCCCAAGCGGACGCGCCGCGGTTTACTACTGTGTTTAATACGCGCCTAACTCAGGACGCGCTACCTGAAATCCCCGCTGAGGCAGGGTTGTATAAAAACAATATTAATTATACTGCAAAACCTTGCGAACTAAAGATTTTAGAAAACAACACGCGCCCCCCATTTTGTACTAAACTCCAATAAAAGCTACCACAAAAAGATTTTTTTCCGTTAGTTTTACGCAAAAACATGCTTTCTAAAAGCTCAAGGCGACCACAGTTAAGACAAATGATACAGAGTGGCGCTGTTGTCGCATTTAGCTCGGTCTCGGTGGACGCCAGCGGCCCAGGTTTCAACGGCGAGTTTCCCAACTGAGAGTTCTAGTAACGTTGGCCAAGCCCAACGTTACTAAAACCACTCAGTTGGGAAACTGCCATAGAGACTGCTCTGAGAAAGTGGCACCAATCCGTCCACGAGAACCGAGCTAATGGCGATCACAACGCCGCCATTTCTCCCGCAGCAGCCAGTCGAGGAACTGCACGTGACTTCCTTTTGATTGTAATCGGCCATTTTGGGGCCAGAACAGATACTGTGGAAAGGGCTTCGAGATACCGCCCCTCTCTCCCAGGCGGAGGCGCCGCTGAATGCTCACTAGGTTAATATGCGCCTAGCTCGGGACGCGCTACCTGAAATCCCCGCTGAGGCACGGTTGTATAAAAACAATATTAATTGTACTGAAAAACTTGCAGACTAAAAGTTTTAAAAAACAACACGCGCCCCCTGTTTTGTACTAATCTCCAATAAACATTACTACAAAAAAGGTTTTTTTCGCAGGATTTTACGCAAAAACATGCTTTCCTAAAAGCTCAAGGCGACTGCAGTTAAGACAAATGATACAGAGTGGCGCTGTTGTCGCATTTAGCTCGGTCTCGGTGGACGCCAGCGGCCAGGTTTCAACGGTGAGTTTCCCAACTGAGAGTTCTAGTAACGTTGGCCAAACCCGACGCTATAATGGCGGCGCTTTCACACATGCTGGTCCACACCAGAAAAAGCGAATATCTTCGGAAGCATGGGGGAGCAGAAAGGGGAAAAGATGTTGGTCATTTTACGTTACCTTCGATTCACGAAATCGAAGGGTGCATATTGATTTAGCCGAGTATGATCTCCTATCACCGCCATTAGAGCGGCGATATTGGACAGCCACAGGACTGCCACAAAGGTGACTCTGACTTTTGAGAAAAGGTTTATTACACTTTTCACAGTGTTAATCCAAGGTTACATACCATTCGGTGCGGCCCAAATAACCAAAGTGTTCCGTGTTATCTTTCCGCGAAGAGGCAAAATGCACGCGCGTTTTCCCATAGGAATGCACAGGAGCACCACAAAAGTTAGGCTGGTTGCTGTCTGCTTCAATTTGCGTCACGGAAGTCGCATAGACACTAGCGCCAGTTGAACCTCTAGCGTACATTATAATAACTCTATGCTTACAACTGAGGTGTCGGAAGCAAAAAGAAAGCAGAAGCAAGACGAAGAGACTGATGAAAAAGAAAAGTAGTCCGATCACTCGCACTAGTGACAGCAGCGAAATGCCTTTTTAGACGCTCAAAGGCGTTTCTAAAAAATGCCTCCAACGGCTTGAAAAGCAAATAAATGTTTGTGTAAAAAAGAAAAGGTCAAGCATAAAAACAAAAGACAATTTACGTGTTGTCGGCGATGTGTTGTTTTTCTATGGCGGCAACAGGCGGCAAAATTCGAAGGCGCCACCAGACACGACCGAGAAAGCGAAGCTTCAGCGACCGACGACCGCGGACTCAAGAGTCGCCTGGCCGCCGGGTTACCTACCGAGCGCCAGCCTGGCTCCACGGTAGCTCTCTACTTGGGTGTTGCCTCAACATTACGAGGGGTGATGAGGAGGGCAAGCAGGGATGTCTTTTCTTTTCGTTTTTTGCTTGTTAGGGGAGAGTCAAACCAGCATCAAACAAGCCTCGCATTCTTTTTGCTTTGTTTAAACAATCCTTCTTTCTGTCTTTTTTCTGTCTTCAATACTCTCACTGTCTTCGTTCCCTTCAACTTCGACATTCGAGACACGAAGGAGTAAGGTGGGAGCTTGCATGTTAATACTGTTCCAGCAATATCACAAACAAAACGATAGTAATTGCTACTTTTGTACTAGGACGGAGATATATGCATAGAGTAATGTTCGCGATCAAAACTAACAAGATGACAAAGCTAAATTAAGCATACTCGTATATTTATTCGGCTGCTCCTGTATCTAGAGCTTGATTCTCATTACCATGTTGCACTGCAAAATGACTTATTTCGAATAATTATTCGCTAGACGAAATCGCATTTGTAACCTGGTAAGGCGTCTTTCCGGGGGGGGGGGGGGAGGGTTTGGACACCCTCGAAAGCGGTTGTTGCTTCTAGGAGACCCACAATCTGGCGCCCAACGTGGAGTTCTTGCAAAGGAAAGGACGCAGGATTCCCTGATGAACTACTTCAGCCGTCGTTCGGCGGAGCGGTGGACACCGTAGTGATGTGCAATGAGCCTTGGACACACGCTTTCTAGCCTGACTATCTTGAGCGGCCTCAGCGAAATTACCGGAGGCTCGTTACACCGCTAAACTTCCCGTGAATAATGTGACATGCGGCGATTCATTCCGCGTGGACGCCGCAGAATGGACGCTAAAGCCTTATTCGCATGATGTGATTCCGCTCGCAATTTTCAGTTGCGACGTCGCTCGGGCTGCAAAAGCGTGAACCGTAGCTGAGATGGTCGACGTCGACACTGAAAATCGCAAGCAGAATCGGACCAAGTGAATCAGGCATAACAAGTCGGTGATGGCCACTGCCAACTGCTAACACTGATCATCATCTCCTTGTATCTACTGTGTACACCGAGCCTGCTTACCCCAACCAACCTTCAAACTTAAAAGTGTTTTGAGGCCTGCACTTACTTCTAATCGCTATTACCGGGCCGACGTTTGGTCTGCGAGCTGGTGTCGTCTGAAAGAGCAGACGACAAGCAGAAACGTTTTAAAGAGCAGACGACAGTTCGAACGATCAGGCGGTCGTTTCAACTTGAAGACGGACTGAACGTAGTCCGCAGGTGGTCCGTACAACTTGACGGGTTTCCTGCGTTCATGTTGGAACAAAACCAATAAATCTGAGGACCACAAGTATCCGTGAATTCAACCCAAAGTGCTTCCCGCACAAGCAATCGTGGTCCGACGGCGTCTGGTTTTCCCAACAAACTCTAGAGGCTCAGCTGGCGCTAGTGTCTATGGGACTTCCGGTTGCAAATTGAAGCAGACAGCATGCAGTCTACTTTCCAGTCTTCCTGTGTATTCCTATGGGAAAACGCGCGTGAATTTTGTCTCTTCGCCGGAAAATAACACGAATAACTTTTGTTATTTCAGTTGTACCGGATAGTATGTACCTTTATTAATATTGTGACAGTATAATGGCTTTAGTTACAGCATTCTTTCTTTACCGCTGAACGATGTTACACTTCGCTATATTTCAGGCCTCAAACCTCTGTTGCATGGCAGGTATGTAGAAACGAGCGACGATTCTAAGCAAAATAACGACTCGAAAGGAATGCAGAGTATGTTCAAAATCCGCCAGTATTCCGTTGGTACTTATATATTGCTAACATGCCCGTCTTGTCACTATATGAAAATGACCCCGTCGTGTATCTTTACGAGGTGGTTAAAAACACGTTCGAAACATAAAGAATAAAGTACGTGGGCTGCGAAAGGTGTGTTTTCTTATTATTTCCTATGTTGCAGGCAGTTTTTATCGGGCACCTGTTCCCTGGCTTCTCTCTATTTGCAAAGATTTGGAGCGTGCGGGTGATGATTTGAACCCCAAACAAGCATCTTCGCACATATTCATGACCAGAAAGAATAAAGCAGTACTTATTTATTGAAAATCTAACATATGTTACGTGACTTTCAATTTATTTTGATTGTCTGCAAGCACAAGGAGTTACTTATCCAGTGTTGCTGGGCAGTTCTTGCCGTCTCTCTCGGTTTTCCACATGTCCTTCGTTCGTTTGGAACGTATATCCCCCATACTGGAAAGCGCCGACGCCGTGTTCGCGCTAACAGTGTCCGACAGTGCACACAAATACATGTACGAAGCGGTCTTAGCACCGTTTTTCATGCCACGATTTTTAAAATAAAAACGCCGTAACTGACCAATTATTTCATCTGCGTGACTTGGAAATGTTCCAATGTGCCTAGTACGTACGAATTATTCGTGACATTTGCTCTTATAATCGAGCGCAGAGGAGGAAATTCACTCTTTTTTTTCCATAGAAATGCATTACCGGAAGTCAATTTTTCGACTGTCTGCTTCAATTTGCAACAGCACACTAGCGCCAGTTGAACCTCTGGCGTACATTATAATAACTCTATGGTTTTCCCCTTTTCACGGCGCATATCCCCGTTCCCGGACGAACCGAGCACATGAAAACTGACCTTACAACCTTTCTCGACTGTTTCGGTACAGCCCTAGTCGCGGCGTTTTGACGAGAAGGCGGGTTTTGTTTGGTTTCTTTCAAAACGCAGGAATGCACGTCCCGCATGGTGACTTCCGCCCACAGTCCCAGACCGGAAGTGCGCTCGACGCGCCCCCTGCGCCGTGACGTAACAGAGTTGAGTTCGTGTATAGATATTTCTTCCTCAAATTCTTTATCATGGTATATCGCAAAATCAAAATACAGTACCTCAAAATGTGCGCTCTAATTTCTCAATACAGAGATTTGTAAAAGTCTTTCAATATTTTGCTGATCGCAGCTGCGTGACATGGGTTTGCGATTGTTCCTTACTTGTCTTGTAACAATTAGAAAAAGAGCTGGGCAGCATTTTGGCAACTATTGTAGGCACAGCTTGGCAGAAGAGTAGAACAGCCCTGTAGTTTATCTGTTGAAATTCTATCTACGCGACAGTTACTTACATGCACGGCAAAGTTGTGCGGAACTGTTTTCAGATTGTTGCCCATATGTTGCGGAACCAGAATCACGTCGCCTCCTCTCCCACTCAGCGCCAGCTGAGGGGCTAATGAGCTTTTTAGCAGTGAGTTGATCACACAGGACAAGTGCATGCATATACATTGTTTATTTTAATTATATACTGCGCTGAATGACCACACCTCTATCATCCGCGTCAATGTTGACAACTAAAAAAAAAAGAAAGAAACAAGCGTAGTATGAATCTGGAAAAAGCCGTAAAAACCAATAAAGAATTCAACGCTGTGAAAATCACTTTTTAAAACAGTTTATTACTTTAATAACAGAGTTTTATTTTGCCATAGCGGTAAAAATATAAAACATTCTACCCCTGTAGAAATAACGCTAACTTGGTTTGGGAATATCTATGCAGCGTGTATCATGCTCTGTCAGCCTGGATTCTGCTTGAATTCAATTAACACGACATAACAATTAAAAATCTCGCCGCCTGCAAGACGACACAACTATCACTACATTGGCAACACTTCTCCTTGCATGCTTACCGCGCAACTTAGGCTATCTATAATGAATACGAAAAAAAAAAGTAAAACATTTTGACCCGCTAGAGCTTATCAGAAGCTTAAAACCGCTACAAGTCCCGCCGCCCATAAAACGACGACGTCTCCCATAAACGACACAAAGGACAGCTAATGCGATAATACTGCTCCACCCTCATGCTTGATCCTGAAACTCCCTCGGCCCCGCTCCTCCACTCATCTGCACTGCTTTGTATATCCTCCTGCAAAAAAAAAAAAAAAAAAAATTGAATTAAAATTTTTAATGCAATACGCGCACACGATTGCTTTTTTTTTTTCTTTTTTTTTTGGGGGGGGGGGGGAGCCGCGGTAGGTGAACGTCTATCCTGCGGCTTCTTGATGTGGTGTTCCAATAAAGTTGTCTCTCTCTCTCTCTCTAAACCAACTAAATAAACACGGGTATTTTGCTTGCCTGTAAAAGGGATTATAAATTTGCACGTATTCTTCATTCTCCACTGAAGAATGGAAAGGTCTCTAGTTGACTAAGAAATCATGTTGCTGTAATTTTATGTCAACATGCAGTACCAAGTCTAGACGTTTTCGGAAACTTAGGTTAAGTGCCCCAAAATGCCATTGTAACTTCGCAGGTGGTATAAACAATAACTAACAATTATAAAACTTGGAGGCACGTCATCGTGTGCTTTAGGCTCCGTCGGCTCGTGCATGTAGGCTTGTATTTTATTAGTAATAATCAAAATATCGCTTTCCCTGCTGCTACAAAGGGAAGCTGAAGGGAGAGCTGCAGGGAAAGCTAATCGAAGCATCAAAAACAAAATTAATTTGCGATATTAAAAACGCGTGAGATCTTTCATGTTCTGAATAATAGAGAGTTTGGCATACCGCGATCCGTGGGATCCGCGGCCACGGTATCTAGACCGTGCTCGCGCTGAAGAGCGTGCTTTGAGGTCTAGTGTGAGCTCACGGTAGCGCGGTGGCGGATCACGGAAGCGTTAAGCCAAAACTTTCTAATAGAGGGTTTCAGCATACCCCTTCCGTGAGCCGCCACCGCGCTACTTTGAGCTCGCGCTACATTTGCAAGCATGCGGGCACGGTAGCGCCCCCGGAGTGTATATACCGTGTCCGTGGAAGCCAGTGGTAGTGCTGTGCAAAATTTCTCTGATATTAAACATGTATGATTGAATTGCCAGGAAGACGCGGTTCTATAGAAGTCTAATCGAACTTATAAAAGTTAGATACTCGTGCAAAAAGAAAAAATGTTTTTATTATAATGCAGAGCCTAATCACTATTTTAGATTTGTATGTAATTCGTGTTTGCTTTGCTACGTTTTGGCACCATTTGGGAGATCTTTGTCAAGACATATTAACATTTCTGTCAGCCAGTATAATTGAAGTACTGTGTCCGACTTTTTTATGTCACCAGCTTTTCAAAAGATTGGTATTATAAATTACAATAACATGCATAAACAATCGTACATAGAATGTCGTTGAAACAGGCGTCATAAGCCAAAAGCGCATAAAAGTAAATGAGTCTAATGGACCTCTTTCACATAGCGACGGCACCAGGTGGTGGCTGCACGAACCAAAAATCGAGGAAGTGACCTACCTGCGCCCCCAATCGATAATGGGAGCTACGCTACCACTTTCTTCGCTCTCTGAGCTGCGGCGCGTGCCCAACGCGACTTTAAAGAGGGCACCCGTGGCGTCCACCCAAACGTCGGGTTTTTCTTTCCGTCCACTCTCTTTTTTTTGTGTAACACAATTATATGTTGCAATTACGTTTTCTACTCGCTGATCCACAGCCTCCTTCCGAATTTCCTCGATTTCTCGTCCCGACTTCCTCCGATTGGCATCGGCCGCTCGCGCATGCGCAGAACGCTTCTCGGAAAAGGTCCATTGCAAATGCGACCCGGTTGCCTTCTCTGTCAAAAATTCCCAGTCAAGCGGGTAGAATACCTTTTCGATTTACCTGCACCTCCTGCATCGGTCCAGAGTAGTGCAGCGGCGGATCCAGGGAGGGGGCTGGGGGATTCCGAGTCAAGAGGTCCAACGCGTCAAGAGGTCCAACGAGTCAAGAGGTCCAATATTGGACCTCTTGACCCGTTGGACCTCCTGACGCGTTGGATCTCTTGACTCGCCGTGGATCTCTTGACTCGTTGGACCTCTTGACGCGTTGGACCTCTTGACCCATATTGGATCTCTTGACTCGTGTCTCGATGTGTCAAGAGGTGCAACGCGTCAAGAGGTCCAATATTGGATATCTTGAAAGAGGTCCAATATTGGATATCTTGACTCGTTTCATCTCTTGATTTAAAATATGTACAGGCAAGAGGTTTGAAATAAGTACTGGCAAAAAAAAAAAAAAAAAAGCTACGATGGCACTTAATCTTTTCTTATGATGTGAGGATGCGTTAGCACTAGCTTCACGCCAGTTGTGTTGCCGCAACGGATAGCGCGGTAGTTTCACGATCAAGAGGGCCTCGGTTCGAAACCAGGATGGTTTCGTGCTCATGTAACCAGAGAGGTCACGTGTCCAGAGATTTTTTCTCGGCTTGGTCACGTGACCGCAGATTTTTTGGTTTGGTCACATGACCAGATAGGTCACGTGACCAGAAAGATCACGTGATGAGATATCACGTGACCAATTTTTTTGTATTATTATTGTGTTGGATTTTGTTGGACAAGTCACGGATTTTGGCGACGGCTCTTTCGCCGAATGAGCCAGGTAATGCTCACGCATTAAAAAAGCAGACAACAGAGATGCTAACCAAATAAGGCGGAGAAGAAAAATGCAGGAAAAAGAGCAAAAAGTTAAGCTGTGAAGACGGCTTTGACACGGCAGGGGAGATTTTACGAACACGGCTTTGATACATAGTTTCTGGCCGGTGATGTAATCAGTGTTTGTGCGTATGACCCGTGATTTGCTTGGTTTCTGAAGCGACAGATACGCGCGCTGGGCTGTGGGGATCGCATGCTGGGCACTGGATTTTTAAACACCGAAAAACATTGTTGTTATAAACTGTCAAGCTTATAGCAACATTTGTTTGCTTGGGACCTGCAGCCCTGCAGGGCTGTGGGCCTTTACTTTTCTACCCCTGACCACAAAGTCGTAAATCTGCATCTCCCGTGTTTCTCTCCCCCGCGAATATCGAACACGTCACCGGAAAGGTCTTAACATTCCACGATTTGAGATGCCTTTTTTGTTTAGGTAGTGACTACTTCGGCATCCGGGTTCAAAATAATTGTAAAACTACTTTCAACACATCTTTCGTCACATGCGAAAGATGTGTCCATAGTTATTTGCTATTTCGACGTCTACCATCACACTAAAGCACTAATATGGCGTTAGACGTCAGGATCACTGAAGATAGTTTTTTATTTTATTTCTGTGACATCATTTTTAAAAGTTGTAGTAATTGTTTAAATTTGTTCACGTCCCGTCAAAATAGCTTCCTTGATATTTTGAAGTCCTTTGTCTTCGAAGGACTTGAAGAGACAGTTTGCCCTGACGCAGCATGGCATGTAAAGTTAGTCATTTTTCCATTCGCCATGGCCTAGCACTAGAGTCTAGACACACTAGATCTATCGGCTTCAGAGATCGACGTGCTTTCCGACACAAACAGTTCTTCAATCGACTTCAATCTTTATGACCCAATTTTCTAAAAATGATTGAGCAACTAACCCACCATCTTACAATTCTACCCGACTAACACATCACGTAATTTCAACTAAAAATAAATGATATCGACAGACAAGTGTTAGGTAATTCGTGTCAAGAATGCTTAATCATGAAATGTTCTGTTTCATTGTTTATTTCACAGCATTCTAAAAAATAAAGAGCAGTAAAGGAGTAACATATCGCTAGCATAAGTATTAGTGGCTACTCCGTGCTTTTGAATAAGCCAACGGCCCAGATTAACCCGCTAGCTTGCAGCGGTCATAACGTTTCAAGGAGACAATGCTCGCATTCATTTGCAACACTCTATTTGACGCCAAGTGGCGTAATTTGGGTTCGTTTAAAGACGCCCTCCAATGCTATTTGAGCTTCTTCCCATGTTGTGTTATTTACCTCTTTAGTGAATCGGTGAACTCAGTGAATAAAAACTAAAGCATAAAACTGTAGCGCATCATATTTTTAATAGAACATACGAGAACGCGGGACTGGACAAAGTTACCCAACGAAGTATTTGCGATCACAAATACTGAGATGCATGAAAGGGAAGGCTAGACGCGAGATGCTGAGGTACATTTGTATTTCATATCTGGGGAATTTGAGAGACACTTATAAATGTGTCCTAGAACAGAGAGACTGGAACATAGATACTAAGTTCTACAAGTCCAAAATATGTCGCCAGGCACTATTCATTATTTAACACTCAAATACATATACATTGTGGCAAATAGTATCTGTCTACTTGTCGCCAATAGCCATGTAGTAGTTGTATTGTCCAAAATCATTCAAATAGGTCAAACAGTCAGTAACCGTCACAAGCAGCCATTAATAGCAATATAATTATAAACAGAGAAGATAAAAATAAGGCTCGATGGACCTCTTGACGCGTTGGACCTCTTAACGCGTTGGACCTCTTGACTCGTTGGACCTCTTGACGCGTTGGACCTCTTGACACAAATTGGACCTTTTGACTCGTTGGACCTCTTGACGCGTTGGACCTCTTGACTCGAATTGGACCTTTTGACTCGTTGGACCTCTTGACTCGGCTGTCACGTGGCTATTGGACCTTTTGACTCGTTGGACCTCTTGACTCGTTGGACCTCTTGACCATAAGCGCCTCCCATCGCCCCTTCTCGGAGGGCAATTTGATAAGGGTTGACCCGCCGGTGCACAAGAAATAAATGGGAGAATAGTATCTTACAAAACTTCCGCCCCCCTCCCCCCCAAAAAAAAAAGAAAAAAAAAACAAAAACGGAGTTTTGGATTCGTTCTTGGAATAATGAGGGGCGGTGCACTTTCATTATGTGTATTGCGATCAGGTCAGATGTACACCGCCCTACTTTTCTGCACCAGTGCATGGAGGTGCGGGTGAATTGAACAGGACTATTGATATCAATTAAGCGTCTACTTTTTAAAGTAAAATGGTTGTGCCATCAGTGCACCTCATAACCGAAAGAAAAAAGTGAGCAATGCGTAGAAGATTCACTATATTTAAGGAATATTATTGCTCCGGGAAGCTCAGTGTTCAGGATTTGGAACAATGTTTATGCGTAGATATGTATAGGGCATTCAACCACTTACCTGCTTGAGTGCATGGTAGTCTGTGAAGGACAATTTTCGCCCCATTGACTTGTATGGCGGTTCGTCTGCGGCGTACTGGCGTGGACGGCCGCGTTTCGCTACTGCGACGGCAGAGTGGGCGCGCTGTGCCCCCTTCCCGTTGAGCTCGGCCGTGCATCCTCTCTGCTGCGGCCAAGCACGAAGCGGCCGGCGGCCGGGCGGTCGGGCAGCTTGGGCCGCTTCGTGAACTGCGCCGCCATGGAGAGGCTTCTCTGGTGGCGTTCCTTGGAACTACGCTGCGCGAGGCCAATGGGAGCCCTTCCGTAAAACTATGACGCGCGCCATCCAATGGGAGCCTATCCATCAGATCACTGCTACAGACGACAGACTTCGCTCCATTAGGACAGGGTAGTTCAGGGGCCGCTTGGCGCGGTTTCAGAAGCTGATGACGTCGGTTCGCTCCATAGGACAGTTAATGCTTTCGCAGAAAAATTCCGTGCATGGACACCTAAGCACTTATGAGTTGTGAATGCCAAATCGTTCATGTCGTTCTTCCGCTCCTTTACTTCGTCTGCGGTGCATTTCTCCGCGGGCTGTTGGGCGCGCGCAAGCGCTCGTGAGAAGGACTCTATCTGGTCGCTCCGAGTCGGGCACTGTCCTCACTTCGAGAGCTAAAGTCCTGGGGTAAAATTAAAGTATAAACCGCATGTAAGCGATTTGGTGAGTGACGAGACAAGCGGCAGCGACCCGCTTCGCTGTCGCTCGGTCACTCGTGCGACGGGCAAACCGCATGAAAGCAACAGGGCAAGCAACCAAGGCGATGAGCCACGTTTTCTAGAAATCAAAAGTCGAGCGACGCGACGAGCGAAAGTGGATATCTTCGCTCGTCGCTGACTCTTGTCGCTGTCGCCGTCGTTCGTCTCGTCACTCGCTTAATCGCTTACATGCGGTTCAGCCTAAAGGGATACTTCAACGAAATTTGAAATATTCCCGTCGTGTTCAAAAATAGGTTGAATATGATCCACAATATCCGTAAATGACAATCGCACGTTTGTATTTTGATCCTGGTGGCTGTATTTTTCGTTATAAACGGCCCACTCTGGCAAGCGCTCGAAGAAGGCCCAGCTTAGAGCACGTGACATCAACGCAATCGTGACGTAGGTCGTCTCAAGACGAGCAAAGCTACGGCGAGGCTGACGTCGAGAGGATGGCCTAGTCGTTCCAGCCACCGAAGCGGCTGCTTTTGTACGAATTTCTGAGTGACGGGTTAATCTTCATCTATAATCTTGTAGGGGGACAATAGCGACTTCTGCGACACACAAAAGGGATTCTCGGGAAGAGGGGAGTTCCTCCTTCCCCCTTCTCTCGTCGTGGCCGGAGGCGAGACGACCTCCGTCACTAGCTGTCAAGGTTCCTAGACGAGCATTACAAACGAGGCGTTAGCGACATCCACCAGGTGCTCTTTGCTAATCGTTTAATTCGTTTTAAAATTCCTTTTCGAGACTTTTTTTAACAAGATATTGGTATGTGCCATGTGATACTGCTCTTTTGAACACATATAGACCAAAAAATGAGCGCCGAAATTTCGTTGTAGTATCCCTTTAATGCTCGAGGTTGTAGTACCAAAGACAACTACTGTGCGAACTTTTGAGACACGTGCCGCGGCCGAGCGTTGCACCACCATTTGCTTCCAAAGGCCGCACGAGGCGCGGACATCTTGCATTGTGCTAGAGTGCCTGCCAGACTTGTACACGTTACTGAAAAATAGTAAGGAATTACAATTACAATTACTCGAGGTTAAATTGTAATTTATTACAATTACAATTACTCTCCCATGAAAGTAAGCGACCGTTACCCCCAAAAGTAATCCGTTACTTTCGTGGCGTTACTTTCAACAATATTTTCCTCAATTAAGAAACAAAGTGAAGAAGGTTATTCAAGATCTTAATGCTGCCACCTGTTCCATTTATTGACCTTGAGTATTTTAAGCAACAGCTGACTCTCGAAAGTCTCGTCAGACATTTTGCGTTATTTCTTACTCAATATGTTCACTGCTATGCTGAACACCCTTTGAACTGAGGCACTGGATGGGAGTGCCATATTGTGCCTCACGAATGCTTCATGCTCTGCATTGAGCTTTTTCAGCGAAGCAACGGAAGTACTATTAGCTTGAAGATAGAGCAAAGCTTCGTCGTTGCAGCCGTTGCCTGCTATTCGAGAGTTTTAGTAAAGTTGGTAACAGGAAGCTGATACTTAAATAATAAATAAGGTTAGGCTCGATATTCTTCTTCCTTTGGTTCTGAATAGGTCGAGCCTCGGTTGAGACGTTGGTGATTAAGAAAAAGTTTCCAATATTTAAATATAAGTAATCGAGAAAAAAAAAACAGGACACTTATAACAACAATTAATTGGAACGTTTGTTAAAACAAGGAAATGTAAACGCACGTTTTCCATGTGTACCTTTCTTGGTGCCGTTCAAAAACGCACGGAGCACGGACCGACTGCAGTTTACTCCGGTAATCTCCAGATAGATGTCCGCTGATGCCACGGGCAGCGAAAGGCAGAAAACTAAGCGACGCTATGGCCCCACTTATGAGTTTCACTCTTTGAATCTTAAGTCTAAGTCAGCCACCATTATGTTTTATTTTTAAAAATATCTGCTTGAGATAAGATGCGTCCTGCTGGGGTAAAAACAGGAAGAAGAAAAAAAAGACTATTACCATTTTCGAAGTGCTCGCAAAAAGCTGACTCACAAAAAGGGTAACTGAGATGCAGATAACCTGGCTGAAATTCACAAATAAAGTGGGCCAACCCTAGAAGTTGGACTACAAAAAAAGTAAGTAGCTTTTAAAACAGGGTCAAATAAGGTGAAAGAAGCAGAAAAAATACATCCTGTTTTCTAAGGGAAGATGATAAGTGTGCATCGACCAACGAGGATGCTTGTGGCAATAACACCTTCACATATTATAACATCTCTTTTAGCGGATTTTAGGGTAGACAGAGCGTTGTCTCGTGTTGTGACATTATGAAAATGGTCGTAGTTACTATAACCGAGAAGGACATTGTTAATTCTTGTCTGTGCACTTACCACCTTGAGCATCTCAAAGAGGCATACAATCACTTGCTGTCTTCCTCTCCCCGCCTTCGATCGCAAAGAAAAAACAGACACTAAAAAAAGCGGATATAACTTCCCCCACCCCCCTTTTTTTTTGTGGAAATGTTTATTTGGATTTTTTGACATTGGTTGTGAGGGTCTAAAAAAAAAAGATTCAGGGGCTTGGTGTTGCAAAAAAGGCTTTGCGGAACTGAAAAGTGCCAAGCCTCCCTTTGGAGTGTCACTGCGCTCAACTTTACCAAAATGAAAACGACCTTCTCTTTAGAAGGAGGGGGGGGGGGGGTTGGATCGGAAAAAAATGTAACGGATTACAAGGAATCCGTTACGTAAAAAATGTAAGGGAATTACTTTAAAATTACTCTAGAAAATATGTAATTATTCCGTTACTAAATTACCGATAAATGTAAGGGATTACAAGTAATTCCGTTACTTGTAACGGATTACGTACAAGTCTGGTGCCTACATGTCTGTCTGTCTGTCTGAGGGTGAAGACATCCATTGTTGCCCTGAATGTGCAGCGCGTGACGCTCTCGCGCACTCGGTGCGTGACATGGGCGGTAAAATGGTGTCTATGCATTAGCCAAAGCCAGTGCTGGGAAGTACTTTAGTACATTGTACTTAAAGTACTGCTTCAAGTAGGTTTAGAAAGCTTGTACTTTACTTGAAGTACATTATCTAAGTACGTACTTGTACTTTACTTAAAGTATTTTTCTAGTCCTTTCTAAGGAAAGTACAATTCTTGACTCAAAGTACATTCTCCAAATTTGGTTTTGTTAAATTTGTAGCACGAAATGATGCTTTGTCAACTCCGAAGAAATACTGGGAGGGATATTCTACTTGACTAGAAACGTGAGCGAACGATGCACCGCTCCGTTTGTTCTGGGGGCGGCTTCCCCGTAGCTCTTTTTGAACTCTCGCTACTTCTCGGTCGGTCAGCGCAAGGGAGGGGGTTTCAAATATTGGAGAGAAAATTAATCATAATGTAGCACCTGAGACTGTGGTGCGGAAAAATTAAACTTCAAGTCGAAGAAAAAGATAACATGAGGAGAACGTCCCAATGTTTTGAGACATTTTCTTTTGTCTTTTCCTTCGACTTGAAAGTTCTTTAATTTTTCTGCACCCCAATCTTCGGTGTTACATTATGATTATCACCAGCTCGCATTGCACACTCAGCGTTTGTTTGTTTTTTCATTAAGGAGAGGACACTCTTTTATGAGAGGATTGGTTGCGGAAGCTACGGGGCTGACGTCATGCTCTCTCCTAACGCCTCCTAACGCACAAATTCAGAAGAGGAACTTCTGAATTTGGCTCCATTCCTGAAAATAACTACTTTGTGACCACTTGACTATGTCCAGTAATCTCCGCTGTTTCTGAAAATAGGTCATGCACCCCTGATTATCCCCGCGCAATGCATGCCAGTTTAAAAAAAAAAAAAAAAATCACAGTATAGGGAGAAGAAAGGGCATCAGGCATGGTTGTTAAAAAGTAGTTATATTTTTACTTTGAAAGTACATTGTATTTATAGTACTTTACTTGAAGTACATTGCACCCAGTGTACTTACTACTTGAAGTACATCCCGTCTCATTTACTTTGTACTTTACTTGAAGTACCTTTTAGATGTACTTTACCCAACACTGGCCAAAGCAACGCGCTCGAGCTGACTGACACCAAATTGCGGCACTTCAAAATGCATAAAAAAAAAACGTTTGGGCGGAAAACTGGCTGGGATGTCACCACTCAAGCAAAAGCGCGCGTGTGTATGAAGGCACTCTAGCATTGGCGCGTTTGACGCTATACATGCTTGCAAGACAAACACAAACACATCAGGGGGCTTTACTGAGAGAATGTGACATCTCAGTTTGTCCTGGAAGCTAACGGAGCGCAAGGTCGCTTGGCATGTTCTTATCGATGGTCGCTGGATTGGCTGGTATAGGTCATGGCATCGGCCGCGGTCTATTTGAAAGTGAAAGCACGGCGCGCGGAGGTGAGACATTGCACCTTGCCATTGCATCATATTGTCACGAATGACAAGTGATGAGGCGATAATAACTGAGTAAACTGAACGTTTAATGGGGCGAACTTGTGCCCAAAAATAAAAGGGAAAAGAAAGATAACAAGAGAGCGTCGCGGGCGTCGAAGGCGGCGAAGCAGCAAGATCGAACGCTAAGGCGAAACTGACTGCGGCTTGCCACGCGGCGGTGGCAATCAGTTCGTCGAACGACGTTTCATGGACAAATCGTTTCGTCGACACTGCGATGTTTCATCGACAGATCGTTTCATGGAAACGAGCACCCGCTCGTTTCATCGACAGACGTTGCGACGTTTCGTCGACAGCTCGCTCTGCCAGCTCCGCGGCTCCGCCAGCTGCACCTCCTCGCGGCCTCTGCGGCCTGCGCGGCGCGCGGCCTTGTGCTGGATGGATGGATGAAAGATGGCCGACTGGGCCAAGTACGACGAACCAGTACGCAGCCATCTTGCTTCACCGACTTAAACTATCTTATTATATTATTTTTTAAATTTTTTTTTTTTGGGGGGGGGGGGCACTGATCGCACCAATGCAGCACATCCTAGGAGGTGTTGACCGATGTCGGAACTTACGATTTGTATGGTTTCGCTCCGGTCTTTGCCCGAACCTTTGGGGAAGTGTTGTCAAAGCCGGGAAGTTTTGTTCTCGACCAGTTAGATTCTTAAAACATTCAACAATATGCGCTGCTCTTGAGGGCTACGCTTTCGGCAGCATACGTGATCGAGGTGTCTGTACGTCATCGAATTGCTTAAGAATCTAATTTGACAAAGGACAGTGGTCGAGAACAAAACTTCGAGGCTGGCCGCCGGCACTCCGACTGTTTTGACGAAGTGGCAGGGTCGTTTCCAAAGCAAGCGTATCTTTGCGCGCGTCGCGTCTTTTGGTAGGATCCTCAAGAGCCACCTGAACATGGCATAGATAGTCCACACGTCAAAACACTGAAGGTCTTAAAAAAAATTTCCAAGAAAACACGAGGCCTTTTCGCATTGCACACAGCCATTCTACCGTTGAAAATGGCATAAAATCGGTTTTTTAGCTAATTGGCATCTGGTCTTAGCCGCTAGCAATAAACTTTGAAGGAGACTGAGCATTCGGCTACGCGTAGTTTACTTTTACGGTGATAAAACACGTTTTTTTTCCTCCAAACACCGGGTATTCAACGTACTGTACTTACCAGACCGCATACGATTTTTAGGCTTTAGCATATTTAGCTTCTTGATATTAAATAACACAATAGTTCTGCATACGTTATGTCTGTACTGAAATTTTGCATGCAGATAAACCAATATGTGATCAAAGAACATTAGATTTGGAAGCCGCTCTTTTATGCAGAAAGCTGGGTCACGAACTTGCCCCAGGTATCTGTCTGCTGGCATCGATAAAAAAACAATTGGATGTCGCGTGTGAGGACCAGTTGGCTGCTGCCGAGAGATCTCGCCTAGTGGTACTACCGCTTCCAAGGCCTTGCATGTGGCGACTGCTCGAGAGAAGCTATATAATGCATTAAGTTGCACATTTGATATCAACTATGGTTTACTTTGTGTAATAAGACTAAACTTGGGGAAATGTTTTATTTACTTGTTACCAATTCTCGGTTGCTGTTTTTTTCGGGAGTGCGAGTGTCATTGGTTTTCGTGCCTTTGTTATTTACTTTTTTTTACATTGTTTACAGCCCCCTTCTTATGTAATGTCCTTTTTAAACCGCCCTTAAAGATAAATGACGATGAAACGAGTGCGACTAAACTGTTTTTTCGCGCATAAGTCGCAGTAGCCAGTAAAACACTGCATCACTTTTCCTTTTGAGGGTAATGAACATGTTTAATTTCAATTGAAATGTTATGGTTGTAATGTTGCAATAAAATACTGCAAGCTGTATTTTTGTTTAAAAATAACAAATATGAAGAGAAAAAATCAGTGTTTACGCCCTTTTCCGCAACCCACCATTGGATCGAAGTTTTGTTTTGCGCCTATGCATCTTTTTCTCCACCACATTTCTTTTCCAGTAACTTTCGGTTCCACAGACGGACATCGGAACTTGCAAATATCCGAATAGGCCACGCGCGAAGTCCTGAGCGCTCTTGCTTATTCCATGTGACACGGATGAGAGCGAGAGGGTAGCGCAGTTGCTCACCTTGGAGAGAGATTGCGCTAGGCATCGTCTTTGTCATCTGTTACAACCGCTTGTACCTTGAATTTCCGGCATTCCTTTCGGAGACGAAAAAAAAGTTTGTCGACGAAACGTTTTAAGGTGGTGCTGTCGACGAAACGACTTTCGACGAAACGTCACAGTGTCGACGAAACGTGTGTCCATGAAACGTGTGTCCACGAAAAGTTGTCCACGAAACGTAATTCCACGAAACGAGTTTCGACGAAATGATAGGGACCCGCCACGCGGAGCCTCTTATGTACATGCGTGGGCTTCTGGAATAATCGGCCAAGAAGGTTCGGCGTGTAGAACTTTCTGACCTCGAACAAGCAACACGGTTCTCGAATTCACCAGAACATTACATTGGATGTCAACAAAAAGGTGTCTCCGCGGCCAGGAATCGAACCCTGGCTTTTCGCGTGGGAGGCAGGCGCTATAACCGTTACGCCACCGCGCGCTGCCTACTTGGGAAGCTGCGCGCGCGGCAATATATATATATACGTCATACACATCCGTCACATCTTATTCGTCCCATATTACAGAGACCACTCTCCGGCAAAACGGATCTCGGCGGTGTCAGGCGACGCGTGCCGCGAGTAGCCGTCCATGCAAGCTCGAGAAAACAGCAACAAAAAATGGACGATCTGGCCTTGGGGCATTTGGTGCATGGGTTCGCCATCTTGTTGAACTTATTGAAAACAAATCTGGCGAAAACTGCCTGGTCAAATTTATTTACACAAACACTCAAATACGTACAATATTTCCTTTTGACCGTTTTATTTTCCGAGTAATTTTCATTTGTCATAACGGTCATATTTCTGGATTTTATTAAAATCTTTCAGTGCGTTGAGGGGAAAGTCTAAGAGTTGTGCTACCCTCAGTAGATCTTCAAAATGGACCTCCAAAAGAATGAGTACTCTCGCGCATTTCTGAAACTCAAGTTTGTTTAGCAAAATGTTTAACATAAGGCCGCAGAAGCGTTGAACGGGACGCTACGAACTCCAAAACATCGCTCATATATCGATTCAAACGGATTGCCGTACTTGTGGAAAAGAAAGGCCTGACCAAGCAAGGGCTATGACGTCATTGCCCTCATGAAAAAATTTGAGACTGAGGGCAAGCGGTCTCGCTCCTCTCCTCCTCGCTGCGGTTCACCAGCTCGACAAGACGTAGCTAGGAGGAGAGGGAATGATAATCGTGACGTGATTTGTCTCGTCGGCCTCGCCGGCCGTGTTCAATCGCGCGCTTCTTTTCCAAATATACGGCGATCCGTTAGATATATCACTGTAAGAGTGATGTTTTTTTGGCTTTGGCAGGCAGCGTCCCGCCTATCCGTCTAGCCTTGTTTTGTGAGCTCGAAATTTCAGTTCAGTATCCCTTTACACCCACAAAAAATGCTCACCACCATGTCCAGTACGCGTCACCAGTCCGTGGCTGATGAAAGTTAGCTGAGTTTGAGACGTTCTCGTGTCGTCCTTCTAAGTTCTTCCGATTTCATCCGCAGTCCAGTGTAATACAACATGATGAGATGAAAGTAGCTGCGATAATACGGGCGCGATTATGTGAGGTCTTTCTTTATAGCTTGGCAAAGAGCAGACGTTACGGACCCCTAGAGCCAATCAGAACGGTGGAGCGAAGCCCGTGACATCTCTCCGAAAACAGGAGCTCCACTCCCGACGATACATATTCGTATTCGCGTGCGTCGATCCGAGGCTTCGATTGGCTCGCTTGCGCCGTTGCTTTCGCCGCTTGCCAAGTTACGTTGCAACAGAGTACAGTTTCAACGGGCTGCGGATAGATGTCGTCGCTCGCCCGCGACGCGGCTCGCAGGTCTCCGCCGGTGCCGCGGGTGCAACGGGCAGAGGGGCAGGGGTCCCGACGGCACAAGCGCCCGGCACCTGGCCGTGGCCCAAAGTGCGCCGACGTTGGCACTGATACGGACGCTCGAGGCGATTTCACACGCGGGGCGTGCGCGTCAAAAACTCACACGCCTCTCGGATACGCGGCTGGAGGCGAGCGCGGACACGGGCTTCTCGGCCCTCGGATACCTGGTTTCGGAGAGGGAACTCATGCGGTCCTGACCACGGGAGCCTCCCGGCAACGGGACAACGCCACCATGAGACGCTCAACAGGCGAGTTTTTGGATAGATCACTGCTCCCCATCTCGCGAGGCGTGCAGCTGGGACGTCCTCGATTTGTAGTCTTGTCACGTGCTTATTGATACGTAGTGTCTTGTGTTTGACAGAAACAACTTCTTTATTTGTTTTTTTCTTTTTGAGAAAGAGGAAAGAAGGGACACGCGCCAGCTTGTGGAAGGAAGATTTTATTGGATTGATGGCATTCGTGAACGCTGGTTTCTTTGCTTCTTCTTGGCGTACAAACTTTGATCCAGTGTGGGATGCAAGTTGTAACGAAGGTCACCTACGTCTGCAAGGAATATGTGCGTAATTATAGATGGATATATATATATATTAAAAGTGTGCGGAAGAACTTGACTTAATTGTGGTACGGATCGCTGTACTTTGTTTTGTTTTTTAATTGACATTTCGTTTCAGTCGCGTAATTTTACCGCTTAAAGTAAGTTTGAAACGGAAGAATGGTGTGTTCGATAAAAACAATGTGCATTTTCGGAGCAAATCTCGCCTGCAAGTTTTTACGTACCGCCGCGGTTCTAAACCGGTATTCTACTTTAATGTTATCTATAGACAAGCGTTCAGCCAAACGCTCAATTAACTTATTTCATACGTCGGGAGAAGGCTGCTGCTACCACTCTGTGCACCGGAGCTATACCGGCACGCGATAAACGATAGCGAGAAAGTCATATTCGCTTATTTCACATAAGATATCCTTAGACACTTTTTCTTTTTATTTTGTCTCATATATTTAAACTTTTTGTTTACTGTAAGAAGCGCGACGTAGATATTTGATTTGAAGCCTTGCATGCAGTGCACCACAAATCCTTCCACGCAAAAAAAAAAAAAAACGTGTTAAAAACGATTTAATTGAACCGTAAAAAGAATTTAAGGTTTAATAGAAGAAAAAGAAGAGCAAGCAAAAACTATATTATTGAATGACATTTTACAATACGGCCATCCGTAGGTAAGTAAAAAAAAAACAGAAAAAAGGAATTACGATAATTCTCATTACATCATACAGAAATCGCAGTTTCATTCACCAATCTTTTCCCGTTCAATCATGGTTGGACGCGTACGTCCGACTGCGCGTCGCTTCATCTCTGAAACCGCCGCTGTGAACGTATAATCTGTGTAGATGTTACGCGGCAAGAAGAGAAAAACCGATATCTAAAGGACGCAGAAACATTTAATCTCGAGAGTGAGCGCTGGCTTTATTTTCGTTCGGATACCGGAATCCGTAAAAAGTTGGGCACCATATTTGTGATGCCGCCCGTCTGACGAGAGAGACTAACCTGAACCACGCGAATACTTGATAATAATTAAAAAAAAAGTAATGCACTTCTCAAATCTTGTTACATCTCGCGTTCTGGAATCTCAATTTCGAAATCTGTTGGAACGGGCGCTGTTATTATTGAGAAACGCGAGATGCGGCGATACTGCGCAGGAAGCAAGCATAACCCAATCCTGAAAAGCGAAAAAACAAGAAAAGACTGCAATCTCATTCTTGCCGCATTAGCGGTATTTGGAAACCTGTTCCTTTTTGTCGCAATTCTGAAGAAAAAAAAACAACAACAACATATATTGCGCAATATTTAAATGTTTGTTTACATTATTTTAAACGAAGCTTAAATCCCCGAGGAACGATACAAAGATTCCGGAAAGAAACGGATGCGTGTGCAGTTCATATCAAATGTAGCATATCATCTTCATAAAACACGAATTTATTATCGCACGAACGCTTAAACAAAATAGTAGCTCCTCCCACCTCTTTCCACTTTGGCAGAGCGAACGCTTGAGAGGAGGCGACCTCCTCTCCGTCGTAGTTTCGGCGTCTACAAAAAGCCCCGAAAATCACGAAAAAACGAGAAAAAAAAAAAACCCGCTTAATTTGGGGTTTTCATAGCCTCCTCTATATTTTCGGCGGCTTTATGTTTTTGTCATCTTAACAAAGCATCCTTTTCAACAATTTTTCTTTGACAAGTGGATACGGTACACAAATATGAATGTTTCCGCAATCATCAATCACAAAATTGTAAAAAAAAAAAAACACGTACAGGATATAAACGCACACTGTAGTCACTGACATCTTAAGAAACGGAGGGTGTGGCGATTCCGAGCCATCCTCTTATCGCTCAAGAACCAATCAGATTGCAGCATTAGGAGATACGAACGCCGATGAACCAATCGCGAAGCGACGAGCTTGAACATGGTAAGCTCTGGCACTTCTGTGCTGTCAGTGACCATAATTTTAAAGTATGACTCGGAAACATAATGCATTTTTATAACCCCCCTCCAACCCCCCCCCCCCAAAAAACAACAACAACAACAATAAATAAATAAAATAAAATAAAAATAAATAAATTTTAATGTTCGCCGACTATTTTTAGATTATGTGCTTGTAAGTACATACTACATATGTAATATATCTGGCAGAGAGTTGTCATATAGTATATATTAATATATAATACATACAGTATATATATTTACATTTCCAGGGGCGCTCGAAACCAATTACACGCCGTAAGCTCTGTATTCAATAGCAATATTCATTTGACCATAAAATCAACAAACTACATGAAATTATCATTTCACCTTGGGTGTTCGTAATTATTATTTTCTTTGCTGCGAGAGTGCCATGCTAAAGAATTACGTGCCCATTTATTTCTTTATTTTTTTGAGGCACATAGAATTTTAATGAAGATATCTTAAGGGCTCACTGATCGCTCTGTATCCTCTCGTTTGATATATGTAATAAATACATTTTGAAGAATGGTCACGGTCGGGTACAGTAAAGCCAATAAGCTAACGTCGCCAAAAAAAGAAAAAAAGAAGAAGAACAAGCGTTCGGCGTTTTTCCAGACGCGGGGCTCTTGTCTCGCTTTCGAAGGAGGCTCGCGGAGCAGGAAGGAAGAGGCGAGAAGATAAGGATGCAATGGTCCAGATAAAATAGAGGAGTGACAGTTTGACAGACCACAAGTTTCCGGACGGAAACTCTACACAGGACGAGTTTTCCGATTCTAGTGGATTTTGTCAAACACTTCGGGATTCTTGTTTTGTTTTGGTTTTAAGCCGCAGTTCAAAGTTATCTTTCAAGTGCTGAAAGGACTGGCATAAACGTTACTTCGAATACATTGACTGTACGGGCTATAGTGCCAGAAAGATAAACATTTGATGCAACGTTATTTAGGGATTTTATTTTTATTTCTATTGTTTTTATGTTAAATTCTGGATGTTTAGAAAAATCTCACGCAATCATTTGCTGGGGGACTTATCGCGTGACTTTGTGCTCCGTATATTACAGCGCCCGATCACTTAGACGTTTGCTCTTAGGGCTTGGTTATATTATTCGGATATTAAAACGAGAACAAGTCACGAATACATTGTACAGTCTCATTTGATGGTGAATATGTATAGAACTAAGTATAGCTTCATGAGGCCTCGTCTATTACCTTGTGTAAATAAATTATACCACGTCACAAAAGTAAAAGAAAAAGAATGAGAAAAACCTCACTCGAAAGTACGCATAACGTGATTTTGCTCAATCGTGAATATGCGAACATGACGCCAACAAGCCGGAAAAATCGGCGCCTGCACATAGAAAGCTCGAACGTTCATGAAATGTGCACTGAACAGGGCAGTGTTACCGTGTTACGCAACAAACTTGCCAAAGTCAACGTTGCGCGCCTTCGCAGACGATCGAGTTTGCGACGCAAAATAACTTGTGTCGCCATCTCCCGACAGGCGCAACGAGCAGACAACGAAGTGCGTCTGATCCGCTCGTGCAACCCTATATGTTTGTTCGTTAGCTTTGGCTTAGGTCGTTCGCATATCCACGCACGCACATATTCGGGCGAAGGTTTCATTTCCCATCGTACTGAGTGATTTTTGATACTTCCCCGGCTAAGCGCTTTCGTAACATAACGCTCGATCACGAAGCCGAAACCAGCCCATCCTGCGTTGAACAGACCAATACGCGCGAATCAAATTCCGTGCCGTTCATTGCCTGTACTCAGTTTCACTCAAAGTCCGGCCGCAGCCACCTCCTCGATGGAGCCAATGAAACAGCGTCAAAAGTGCGTCGTCATGGTGCTCGTCGTATACTTGTGTGTTTGTTACGCTCCGTTTCACGATTACTTCGGCGAACTGTGGAGGGTGTATATGGCACCCGCGACCCAATAAGAGCGTCGGAACGAGACACGTGACGACACGTCACAAGAGCCTTTGTGTTGACAGTGGAGGGCATGGGCACGTGCTTCGCTCCGACGCTCTTATTGGGTCGCGGGGTGTCGCAGCCTCCACAGTTCGCCAAGTTATCGTGAAACGGAGTTTATCACCGGCCACGCAGAGTAAATGCCCCGCGATCTTTCGTATTTTTTCTTCTGTGCTCAATTGGTTTAGCCGGTGGTAACAAACGCTCTCAAAGACGATGAGCGGAAGCACTTCTGGTGCTGCTTGACCGGCTCCATCGGCGAACCGCGGCTGCGCTCGGACTTGTGAAACGGAGTATAGCACCAGGCAAAACAGTCAATAGATCCGGCGTATATGATTCGACATGTCCCTCCTTTCTGGGGAACAGATTCTGGCGTACCCTTGCGTTTGGATTCACTCGTGTTTATATATATATTTTTTTTATCGTCTATCTCGAAATTCTTGGATTTTATTATGCGCCGCGTTAATTAGCATCTTTATATGAAGTATTGCAGTTGGCAGAGCGAGTCTCGATAATATCGTTTTGTTTTGCGACAGACGAGGAGAAGACAACAAATTCGCGGTAATTCAAACTGCGATTTAGAACATGATTTGTATTATAAGTTCTAAATCATCAGTGCCATAGCCTTTGACTCATAACCGTGGCACTTTTCCTCTTTAGTATTTATTCTCCCCTTTGCGCGTGTAATTTTTTTTTTTCAGTAGAAGAGAGCAAAACGGTTTTTGATTTGGTTAATTATGATCAATTATACCCGAGACTGTGGTAAAAAAAGGAAAATACCGAAAATGTGTTTTTTTCCCGACTGTTTGATTTTTTTTTCTTACCACAATTTCAGCTATAATTAATCGTGCTTAGCCTTTACTGCTCGCGTGCAGACTTACTATTTTTTCTCTACTTTTGGTCGTTTTCTTTTAGATGCTTGATTGGACGATGGGATCATTTATTTGTCACGAACGTCTGATCGCACACTGGCGGAACACATCTGCCGACCAGGTTTCCCATACCTTACTTATCTTTGGTAATCTCCCCAACAAAGGGGCCAAGTGCGGCATGATGCCATGATGTCGCAGGCCGCGACAATGATGTTCACTAAATAACACGACTTTTCAGGGCTAGGGTAAGTCCTTTGCCGCAAACCCCGCGGGAAACCCCATAAATCCTTTTAAAAGCCCCATCGAGCAATTTTGGCAATCGCGTGTGTTAACTCTCAGCCACTGGGGAGCAGGACCGTGGGCGCGGTGATGCGCTCCGATAAGAAACCGAAATCTAGAAACGCGTCCAAAGGGAGCGTTTTTACAGAACGCCGTAAAATGCTGCCCCGGTGTTATATCCTTCCAAAAAGAGTTGATTTAGTGGTTTTCGATGATGCTCTACAAGGTTCTAATTGAAACCATATGTCTATTTTCAGTAATTAAAAAGTTAATTAACAAATTTTAATTAATTAGCCGACTTATCGCAAAGATTAGCCACGCACATAATGTCCGCCTGGCCGTATAACCCACCTGCACAAACCGCATTAGTGTAGCTTTCACGTTTTTTTTAAACAAATGTGTAAGAATAAGAAACACTCTGTGTATGATTATATATATATATATATATATATAACTACTTATATATATATATATATATATATATATATATATGATATATATTTATATATATAATGTATTGCCTTTTTTTATATGGTTTATAGTCGTTGGTGAAACACCCACTTCACAACATAAACGAAACTGAATCGAAGGAGAAAAAGAACATCAATTTAGTTATTGTTTTTTAGTATGTTATTCGCATCATCGGCAAGAAGTAATGAAAACCCTATCAAAAGCAGCACCTTTTTTATTTAGAGGATTGATAAAGAACGTGGCATATCAATTTAAATTCATGAACGTTGAGTAGCTGTTCTTTGTGCCCAAAGTTGCGGCGAGCACCTGTTACAGACTTTTCCGGACTCCAGAGATCTTCGTGCAGAGGCTATTCCGCGAAGCGGCATTGAAAGCCGTGCTCCATCATCACACAACCCAGCGCGAAACTCTCTCTCTCTCTCTCTTCTCTCTATATATATATATATATATATATTTAGGAAGAGCCGCAGTAGCGAGAGCGTGAGGAGCATAAGGTCGTCCACTGTTCCTGTAATCCGTCTCACATTAGGGAGTTTTCGTAGATCGTTTCTGCCGTCCTCTCCGCAACGCGTACGAGATCCGGAACATTGCAGTCAAGGCCAGCGGTGCGCGAGCGCGCATGTGGTCACGTACAAAGTAAAGCCACGGCCGATTGATTGATTAATTGACTGATTGATTGATCGAGTGATTTATTTATTTATTTATTTATTTAATTCATTTTAGAAGGTAGTAAAGGGAATCCCATCCTCGAAAACGGGGTATTTGCGCTTCAATGGATAAGTGCCAAAACGGCAATAATTGTCTTTCAATTTCATGTACCAACTAGAACTCTAGCTCGAAACTCCCTAGTTCGAAACTCGGTTTCCTTGCAACTTGACCCCCGAGTAAAAAAAAAAAAAAAAAAAGAATAATTGTTTTTTTTGTTTTTTTGTTTTTTTATGTCGACGGAGCCGGCTTCTCGTCCGTCTTCGCCAGCGGCCGGCCGCAAAGTTTCCCAGCGCACATCATTGGGAAGTTGCCAGCTCCCCGCAAATCAGGCTGAAGGGGAAAATGAACGTGTTCGTTCGCCAATGCACCTGGTCCCTCATACTACTACATATTAAATAACACATGTACGCTCATTTGTCTTTGTGCCGGAGATGAAAACTCTCCGCTTGGCGTTTTTATTGGTGGCTGACGTAGATGATATCCAAGGGAGATTTTTATTTCCCTTTTTTTCCTGGGCAGTTTAATTCACAATTCGTGTCAAGTGATAAGCTGACGGTACATTGCAGAGGTTTTAAAACCACTGGGACATTTCGTTTGTCCCATAACTCACTTTCGTGTAACCTGGTGGCTTTTTAAATTAGGCTTTTTTTTAACCTCTACAGAAGTTTTTTTTTGTGGTGTGATTTGACTTTATTTATTTATCGTTTTATCGCCATTGAGCACATAAAGTTGGGTGTTACCTAGTTAAAAAATTTGTTATACCTCTTTAATTTAATTGTTTCTATGATACTATTCTTAGTGCTACCGGGTCGACTGTTGACTCCTCACGGCTGGGACCAGGCAGAGGTTAATTCGAGTTGTCGTGAACCTATCTCGCGAAGACGCTCTCATCTCAACGATCCCATCGGTGTGCGATTCATTTCCTAGATGTTCGATTGCTGCGATCTCAGTGGAAGCGGCCGTCCGGCGTCGTGGTCTAGTAGTCTTCACTCGCCCGAAGGGAGGAAACGTAGGATATAGGGTTACCCGGTCAACGAGCGCGGCGTCCGGACAGCCTAAGATCATCCGGATGTCTGCGAGACACAGTCTGTTATCTTCTGTACGCGCTGCTCGAGAGAACTCTGTACGCACTGTTGTGCGTGAGAACAGAGACCGTTTGAACTTCGCATCCCGGGGTTTGGCTGCGATCCGACTACATAAGGTACGCGGGGAAATTCAGACAACTATTGACAACTAAAAAAAAAAAACAACAACTATCAGCTACCTTTAGCACCGATAAGCCCTGTAATACATGGAATACAGTTTAAGGAGCGATCGTATAATTTTTGTTAGGAGACTTCAAACAGTCGTTTCGGGGGTAAAAAATAACGTCGTCTTTTTTTTTAATATTTGAAATTTTTATTTTTCAGGTCCGTTTTTTTTTCTACAAGAATATCAATTACGCCGACATGACTGGTAGGTTCTAACTTTTCCTAAGCTGCTGAAGAATAGTATATTACGGGCGGTACACTAACAAAACTGGAGCGATCTGGGTACTTTTCCGCGAAGCGCCTGCAGGACAGTCTATCGCTGCAATTTACGGAGGGGGAAATATGTTCAAGGCCTGTAAAAAGAGTCTGCGCTGGGACACTGAGCATGGTAAAACGTCACCATAAGCATCACATGCGCTGAGTGTTTTTTTTTTAGGACGATGGTTTTGTCACTTTTCGAGCTTCCTCCGTAGATTGCGCCGATTGCATTTCCCAAATGCTTTGCGGGAACGTATACGCTACGTATTTCGTTTGTTGTGTTTCCTACTCTAATATGATTATTTCTGAAATAACACTATATCCGCTAATTTGAAATGACGTAAAAGCTGCCTAGACTAGGCTATATATATATATATTGTATGATTAATTGAACCTTATTTTTTATATTGAAATTGTTCGGCTAAGACATCCACATATCTGCCAGTAACGCTGGGTTTTGACGCAAGGAGGAATCAGCGCACCTTGTTGTACAACAAAGAAACTGGTACAACGAATCGGAATTTGTTAAAAATGCGCTTGACTGTACCTCAAAAAAAAAGTAAACAACATAAATAAATCCCTGTCCCTCTTTTGCTTGTGCAGCGAAATGAAATCACTAAAAATAGGAAAAGGGTTAGCTGCATTAACGACGGCCGGCCACAATGTCAGTAAATCGCTACATTTTGTGCCATTATTTGCCTTGAGGGAAAATATTGTTTACTCAGTAGTGAGGCGGTGTAATGTTTTGACGACAGCCAAGACCCGTACTTGTAATTTAATTACTTCTTAGCCTCAGTGATTAAAAACGTGTTTTTGATACGTTTTTGGTTTTGCCTTTTACCTCGCGAAATTGCGAGGCGTGACACTTATTCTGTCCAGGAATCGACTTAATTACAGCGTAAATTAATCCCGACATATCTCCCGGTTCATTCCTTCCCTGTCCACTCCGAAATAAACGCATGGCCGCACGGTCATTGGCGTATCTTGAGGGTACAAATATCTCCCCACTACCTTCTAGGAAGCAAGACCATATATGGGCTGTAGATTTGTTTACGACTCTCAGATTCCGGGAGGTCAACGTGAAATTATGTTCGCCCTAATTTGAAGCAAGAATCCGCCCGCTTGTCGCAATCGAATAATCAACACACAAAAACTTTCGTTTTTGTTCAGTCATAAATATACGAGCCGCTTCTTTTGTTTATTTATTTGTTTTGCACTCAGTAGAGTGAACGATTGTAATGTCGTCGCTTGACTGTCATTGCCCCCTGTCAAATCTCAAATAAGAAGCAAAAAAAAAGAAAAAAATACGAAAAAAAAGGTCAGTGATTTTAGCTTGATTTTCGTTTCCTTAGTTTGCGTTATGTTACCTTTTCTTTTCTTTTTGCATTTGGTAACTTAGTGAATATATATTCGTTTCACTGCTCTACTAGCGATGAAGGGTAATACTAATTTGGTTTCTGCGCAGGCGCAGGGCCCACACCTGGTGTGGGCAAAGCGGGCTTCGTTTGTAAACGCTGTGTTGGTGTATACAAGATATAGAAACCCGCCTCAGTCAGTGTGTGCAGACTGTATATAGATGTACTGGCGGGGTGACCTCGGCTTTGAGGACTGGTCAGGCGGACAAACCTGCCCCTTATAAAAACGCGTGCAGTACATTTCGTCGCCGCTGATCGCGTGCTTCGGTGGTTCGCAAAGAAATCATTCGGGCTCGTCGAAAGGCTGAAAATCAATTTTGGGGCCTCGCAACTTGTTTAGTCCTACAATGCGAGGCCGTCGAGTCGAGTATTTTGGGTGCATGTTTGCTCAATTTTAGTTTATTATTTAAAGAAGGAAACTTGCGAGCCAGTCGAGTTCAAACTGATTTAACGCAACGCTACAGGATTTGGTGCCCCCTTCTAAATAAATAAATATTAGAACAGAACGCATTTCATATTTATTTGTGTTTATGTTAAAAAAGGCGCAAGAACAATTTGCAATTTGTTTTATGTTATGTTGGCCCTAAATTAGATTGGACTCATTTAGTCCAGTCCAACATTGATTATAGTCAGAAACCCATAGAGGGGAGTTTATATTTATTTGTGTTTTTGTCGAAATATTCGCCTCCAGATAAAGTAGCAATTTTTTAATTGGTATATGGCGACCGGAAAATAGATATGGCTCATTTAACGATATCCAATGTTGTTCCTAGTCGGAAAAATATTCCGCGTCAGAAACAGCTTTAGCGCAGAGTGCTACGTATACGACTGAGTAATGCGTAACCAGTTGCGCCGTGGGCCGGTATTTCGCCCGTACCTTCAGTTTTGCGACTCCATCCTTCCTTATCGATCGGCCAAGAATGGAGCAATCCACGGGTCACCGGGAAAGTGAACCGGACTGGCGAATAACCTGAGAAATATCCGGTTCTTTCAAGATCACCAGTAAGTTCCTGGAGAAGCCCGTTCGTCTCCACGAGATATAAAGAAGAGCGAGCTGGTCTGTACAGTTCAAAGAGTGCGTCATGCTGTAGTCTAGAACCGCTGTCGGTGTTCTCGTGAAGGAAGTGCACATTACGAATCACTTGTTCAGAGAAGTGAGGGCTATTAGTCGCGTTCAGAGAAGTGAGGGCTAGGAAACACGTTCGTGTGCTCTTCAACGTTCGATGCGTGCTTTACATTCAAAGAGTGAAACCTGACCACGTACCTAATTAAACAGCGAAGTAATTTACTCAATCAATGACGGAACAGTCGGCGTGTGCGCTACAAATTACGGCTAGCAATACGTATTGTATTGACAGCCTAACACTGCAGGCAAGGCGTCACTATAGAGCTCCAAGAAGTTTCTTTAGTGGAGATATTTGTCAACCATTCCAAGATGCCGACAGTCTAGCATCCACGGCAGTGGTCTCGGACTGTAAGCAGGTTAGCTCTCGATCATTTTGCGTTATTGACACGAAACAATGTAAATTTAGGTCTTTATTTCGTGTCATTAAGAAATCGGCTCGATTGGGGCATAAGTCACTGTTAGCTCCTAAATGCCTCCATTATAAATGACGCATGATGTAAACGAGCAGCGCCGCATTATAAAATTTCTGGGTGCTTGTCGAATGGCGGAGTCACGTAAACTTCGATACGTGGTATATCCTATTGTACACGACGGGATCACGGCCTCTTCATAAATTTTGTAGAACCAGAGAAATCCGTGTTGAACGCTTTCGTGTAGTTAGCTTCGTATTTGACTGCAAAAACGAGTGACAAAAGAGTAAAAATTGTTTGTAAACTATTTATATTTTACGAGGGTGCTCCTCTAACTAAACGATCAATATCTCTTTTAATTAAAGGATGATTAATTGGCGAGTTGGTTATCCGGCTTTACTTGTCGTATGAAAACGTATTACTTGTCGACAGGGTGACCCGGATAGCGAGCGTACAAGAAACTGCACACAAAACCGACACAAGGAAAAGTAAAAGTTCGCTGGAGGCAGGAGCAGGGACACCCTCGCCACTTGCGGTTGCGGGATGCGAGAGTGTCGAGTTTAAAGTGCGTAAATCCGGAGCGGCAGCGTAGAATATCCATTTCGTGCATGACTGAGAATGAGGACTTCCCAGATTCCGTTTACTTAAGAGTTTCGCACGTGTCACATTTATCATCGCGATATCTACACGAAGTGCTTGAATAGGGTCAGATGTTGGAAGCCGACACCGGAAATTTTTTTCTTTCTGTTTTTACTTTTAAATTTAAATTTAATGTCTGATTCCTCCTGGTTTACATCTGCCGACTCACACCCATGGACCCCCCCCCCCTCTCCCGCCGAACCCCGAGCAACCATCAAAAAACGCGCCTGTTTCAGATCGGCCGCGTGTCCGGATATGTATCTGCAAGAAGGAATGGGCGTGTCTAAAAAAAATAACGTAGGCGTTCCTCCTTTCGCGATTGGTCCTAGTTGGTCGCATAGGGTAATGCCATTGTCTTTTGACCGGAGCCTTGACTGCGTCGTGCGCGTTCCAAAGTTTGCCGGACTGTTTAAGAAACATTTAGACAGAACTATATGGTCGTAATATTTAACGTGCGATCTCCTTAAATGGTAAAAAAGAAACAAAAAAAACTGCATTGTTTAAAAAAAAAAAAAATGAAACAAGGCGGGGTTGCTTTTTGAAGCGAAACGGACTACATCCACGTCTTGCCATTCTAAAACTACTAGCGCGACTACATGTAGTTGCGCTGGTAGTTTGAGCGTTTTCTATAGGGAGTATTCACTGGCGGCCATAGCTGTGTCCGCGGCTGCTGAGCGCGTGCTGACAGCGAGCTTCTTTTGCAACGTGCATTCGGGCCATCAAAATTGCCGGTCTTAACAGGTTATTAATGTGAGCTTATTTCGAGCATGCGCTCTAAACATCGCCCTCAAGTATGGCGTCCAGTGAATGCCCCCTATATGCACAAAAAAAAATGCTTAAAACGACTTTACCTGTAATACTATCTTCGTGTCTTATGGGACGTATGTGGTATCGTTCTCATTCGTTTATCGTCCAGCCTTTGTCGCCTCGCGATTTACTCATTCTTGATATCTTTGTCGATAGCTGTCCATTTCAAATTCGATTCTCCTTACTATTTGAAGGGGTAGTTTCCATGCGCCGCTGTATATGGTGTTTTCATATAACGTCAATCCGCCGTTTTGTTGTTAGTTTGTTTTTCATACAAATTTACTAATCTGAAGGATTACATTGCAACCTGTTGAGAAGATGTCAGCGTGGTAAGACTTATAAGCTTCTATGACTACTGCATTTAAGGGTTATGGTAGAATCCTTGGTCACGATCTGGTCATTCGGCACATGCCAATTATGCTCACAACAACAATGATGGGGACAAATGTACGTGTTCAGTGAAAACACCTGTAGACGTGTCATGAATAAACTAAAGGGACCCGAGTGCTTCGTGATATATATGTCTTCAGCAATGCGCGATCAATCGGTGCGCAATCGTCGCATGCCTCTGGTTGCTTTGTTTTTGGTCTAATACGCTACAAAATAAGTCAGCTATTATACCGTCAATATCTCAAATACGATTTGCGCTCTATATAGCTCGATGTATACAGGATGCGGCCGCAGGGAGCAACTTATTTGGCACACCTTGCGAAATTTGAGTTCCAAACGTACATACCTGAAATTTGGCACGCGAACGTAGTTTCGCAAGAAGTTATATGTCTATTTTCTTTAGAACTCAATTTCTAGGTAGTTAAATATTAAAAATAAAGCAAAATCGGAAGCTGTTGTATTTTCTATGTCCTATAGTAGCCTGTTTGTCGTCTGCACTCTGGTTTATGAGCTCGCTTCCGAGTAGCTTGCTGAACGCAAAAACGATAAGAAAAAAACAAAAAAACATGGCACAGGCTGGCGATGAGCAAGATAATCGCGATTATTAGTGATTTTAACGAAATATATGAACAATGACCACCTGGGAGCAAACTCACAAACCAGTGTGCAGGGAATGCACGGCCGCCGTTTTTCCTATATTTTAAATATTTTATTGTCTCTGACTTGAGCTCTGAAGCAGAAAAAAAATAGAGACCACTTTTTACGTAACTACGTTTGCGTACCCAATTTCAGGTATGTACGTTTGTAATTCGAATTTGGCAAGGCGTGCCAAATGTGTTAGTCCTCACTCCCACACCCTGTGCGTACTCTAAGCTGATGTTTAGTCTGGAAAAGGCGAGGGAAGGCGGCTTCGTTAACAGTTCAATCTTGTTCAACATACTTTGCTCATGAACATTTAAACGTAGAATTCTGAGTAAGACGAGTCAATCCACCCGAAGGTGTTCTATGAAGTGAAAAGGCTGCGCAGTGCAATATTCTATGCAACTGAAGCAAGAATTTGTGCAAAAGTTGTGTTTTTCCGCTTTACTCCTGGAGTACTTTCGGGCAGGGCGTGACAACAGTCGACGTTTGAATGTTTGTCTTTTTGTGTGTTTTTTTCCTGCTCTTGTTGTGTGGTCAGCGCATGTAGTCGAGCAAAACTTCGCGACCTTCGGGACCTCTATAGGCGTCGCACCACACTGACCGCAGTCACTAGACGGACATTCCCCTGGCCACTTTGCCTGATAAGCATTGCGCATTTGCGATTCTTGGCTTTTTCATAATTAAGCAGAGCTCATACCGTTTGCACCCACCCTGTCAAAAAGCAACTCGATTGGCTGCCCAGCCATGGTCGGTCTGCAACTTTGAGGTGTACACCAAGGCTAATTCCATTGGCTGCATTTCTGAACCTATAAGTATTATTTATTATCTGCTACCGTGAGCCCGACTGCTCAAAAAGACAGCATTGCTGAAGACTGAGGAGAGTGGAAAACCAGACTTGAGTCTATAGGAATGCCGCTAATTTTGTCAAGTCTTAATGTCGACTTGTTTGCCGAGCCTTAAAACTTTTAGCGAAATTCGACGAAGCTCGACTCCTTAAACAATGTTACATGACCTCTCAAAAAAAAAAAAAAGATTGGCAAAAACATTTTTTTAGAAGTTTGTTTTAAATTTTTTGGAACAATCACCGATGCTTACGCAATAGCACAATGCTTACACAAAAGCAAACACATGAACTGTATTTTAATTAAAGCTTGGGTTTGAGCGAATTGGTTCATACTGATTTAAAAGGTTAAAAAGCGCAAACAAAACAAGGACAATAAAGGCACAAAGACGATAGGACGGGCGCTAGCGCCCGTCCTATCGTCTTTGTGCTTTCATTGTCCTTGTTTTGTTTGCGCTTTCTTAACCTTTGAAATCTGCATTTTAATTAGTTCGTAAATCTGGAACTACTTATTCGATATAATTTGCCCCGCTCCTCCGCCGGGCGGTGTCAGCTCGTTTTCAATTTTCGCGCAGGCGCACCTCAGCAGGCTCGCGGCATCTCTTCTCAAGACTGACAACAGTCGACGTGCGCACGCAATGCCCGAAAGTTTCAGAAAACATGTCAGTATAGTAGGCAGGAAGGGGGGGGGGGGGTCAAGGAAGTTGTAAGGAAGACTGACTTGATGCAAGCTCTGCAGCCAGAGTTTAGTGAGTACACGAAATATGTTGTGCTTCACAACGTCGCACCGTGTCTCTTTTGGCGGTCACATTTGGTTGATTGGCCGATTTTGGCTCAGGCAGCGCTTCATCTCCTCAGCCTGCCAGTGTCCAGTGCTAGAGTTGAGGGAGCATTCTCGTACCTCAGGGTCATATTAACAGGAAAGAAAGAGTGCGGATCAACGAGGAGAGCCTGGAAAAGTACATGTGTGTTTACTATAATAAGATCACGTAAACCTGATGCACAGAAGGTGAAGTTCCATGTTTTTTGGGCATAGGCTTCATATCGGACTTGTTTGTACTTCTGTGTTCTTTTCTCCTTGTTTCTTTTACAGTTGCACACCTTTGTCAAATGAAGTGTCCATTTCTTTTTTGATGTATCTAGCTGTGCCGTTATTCTTTGAATGATCACAAATATCAGAGCTACAAGGATCAACTGAACCGGTGTCCGTTGGTGTCTATTCTATATTCACCGAAAAAAAAAACGATAAACTTTTGTGAGCACAAATAAACATAAAAATACCGAAAATTGAATTTTAAAATTAACACCGAAAAAAGTACGCCGAATTTCGAAAAAATAAAATCCGAAAACGCAGAACCCTAGTTATATCCTCTACTCGTTATCGCATCATTTCTCCGTTAACTAATTTTGATTTTGTACATCTCAAGGCCGACTTTGTTCATTTGGTCTGTGGTCATCCACTACCAAACACAGGGACACAGTCCCTTCGACTGTGTCCTTGTGTTTTTCGGCGCTGTTTTTCGTTTGCAATGAACCAACTGGCCCAAATCACCACTTTACCCATTACCCTTTCCAAACCGTTCCATAAAGGCTCGTTCAGGTACTCGCGACAGCTTACGACCGAGTGCCTTGTGATCTCTTACGACGGGAGAACACACCGACGCCATCTATTGGGTAACCGTGGAACACTTGCGGTTCCCGCATTGATCGTTTTCTATAAAAAAAGAAAAAGACGAATATATATCTCAGTATTTTTGTTTCCCCATCTATAAAAGTAGCTGAGCGCGAGAATGAAAAACATGTAGATATTAAAACCAGATAGAAAAGAAAAAAAAAACCTGGCAGGACGATGTTTATTTTTTAAGATAATTGGGTAAGTGCTGAAGCGACGCGACCGTCGCGAAGAAAATACTAATTTGACACTCGACAGAGGGCTCTGCAGTACATCACGAACATACAAAGCGCGATAGACAAGGACAGGTGGAAGACTGCACAGGATAAGCACTTGTGTAGACTTCCACTTGAGCTCTGGAAAAATAAAATATTATAAATATGAGATATAATAAGATAAAACTACGTTCGCTTTCTATACCCGTGATGTTTAACCAACTAGGCCTACAAATTAAATTGCCCTGCGGAACATCCGGGACAAAAGACTGACCCATAAACGATGAACGCCCGCAACAGCCTTTGTTTATCCGACGCTCTTCATAAAACGAGCTGAAGGCACATATAGGCTAAATAAAAGAAGCTTTCACAAACAGTGTCGCTTCTTTGTTCTTGACAAAAGCTCGCCCGATTTTTTGAGGCGCTAACCACTGACGGGTTGACACAACGGCGTTGAGTTGTCCTTGGCTATTTTATATAGTCGCAGTCACTTGAACGGGAGAGTATCGCCACGCATCAGGAAAGGGCGACTATGGCTGGATTCAAGAGGGAGAATGAGATGGCTAGGCGGGTTGGATTGGCCAAAACCCGATTCGATCCGATACTGTCGCATTCAAATGAACACAGTATTGCACTCCGAAGAAGTAAAACAAATAACTCATGCGCATCCCTTTCTCGCAAAGTTTCTCAGAGATTAAAATGCTGCGATCCACGGAGGAATCTTTATGTGGATAAAAAGAGATATTTATTTATTTATTTATTCATACTGTTAACCCTATAAAAGGGCTGTGATAGGTGTGGAGCATGGTGGAAGAAAGAAAGAGGTGTCCGAACATCCCCAACTTTCTTCCTCATCAACGCCTCGGTGCATGAACTAAACGAGAATTTCAATTGAACAACAAAAAACATCGCAATGTTCCCCGGGAATATTTTAGATGACAGTAGAAAAAATATCAATAAGCAGTAATTAACCTTTGGTACGCGTATGGCTTTTATTCCAGGGCTCTACTTTTTTTGCCTTTTTTTGCGTTGAATCTTTTGGGTCACATTTACAAAATTATAAATTTCTGCTTTTCTTGACAGAAAATCTTAATGTTTTCGACGTCTGTAGTTGCCTGCAGGGTACCATAGAGCGGAAATTCAATTGAATTTCGATATCTCCTTGAAAACTTTTTATACCGACAGAATGTCCCAAAAAGTTGGTCATTTGAAGGCCAGAAAGGGGGCCGAAATTCCACTCGGGCTTCGCGCATCTCCCGGGAGGGCACTGTCGGACTGGGGCTCCGCGCGCAGGCGCGGTAGCGCGCCTCACAACCTTGAAGACGCGTGTGCGAATAGGGGCGCCTTCCTTGAGCTCCTGTCATGCTGCGCCATCTCACGGCGTTTGTCAGAAACGGGAACGAGCTTTCGACACACTTCCTCTGTGTCGAGGCGCCGGCGTTCGGACACCCTTCTCTTCTTCCACCACGGTGTGCGGTAAAAGTTAACAAAAATATACAACTCATAAATGATGCAGTAAAAAAAAGCAAAAAAAAAACACGAAAGCAATATTACTTATGAGGCCTACAATATATGTACGATTAAAGAGACAAAAAACAACGATTGAGCCACTTTACACTCTAACAATTAAGCAAAAACAATCCCGAGCAATCGAAATCCTGTTATCACTTCCTGTGACTAGAACTAGAAAAGCAATATATTTAATAGGTCATTATAGTGATATTAACTAGAGCAGAAAAAGAAACAAAGTTACTGAGGTAAAAAAAAGATACGGGAACAGACAATGACTTGAAATACGACAGACATTGTCTGTCCCCATTTCTTTTTTTTTCTACCTTGTAAAACTTTTTCTTTATTTTGCCCCAGTCTCGGGTTACTATCACTATGGTAAGCTTACACCAGCTCGCTTGCACACTAACGCTATTTTCGTTAACAGGATATAGGTTAGAAAACTTCGAAATTACACTTGAAAATTCATCTGGACAGTTCATCACTGCAAAAGTTTTGGGGATGGTTTTTCCAATCGCCAATCGTTTAAGGGGAAAACGAGTACTTATATACATCGATATTATACTTTAATGTGTTGTACTTAAGGTTAATTGAGCATACGATGGGATATCAAGGGTGGCTTCAGCATGAGCTACGACAAACTGTGTGTGGAATTTCAGATTTTTTTTTTCAGTGTAATAAACATAAATATATTTTAACTAAGTCGTAGGGATTGGCTGTATGAGAGCTCTGCGGAAGTGTAATCCCACGGGAGTTCTTACCGTGGAGAAAACAAGCAATGATTTAGCAGTTTCTTACCAAGGAATATGAATATAGAAATTCCTTGTCCTGCGACTCAGTAAATATCGTGTGTTTCATTTTAAGCATTTTATGTTACAATAAGTGTTTCGTTATATTACCTCACCTTTTATCCCCCAAAATGAAATGTTTTATTTATTTTCAATGGGGAAGGCACAAAAACCAGACACTAAGACGCATATGCAGTGAGTCACTTTAGCTCTGATTGGAATGATTAGTGGTTGGACGCGGAGTGTTATTTCGGCCAGAGCTCAGTGCTCCGACTTCCACGCGTTCTTATTCCTCCTCTCTCAGTTTATCTCCGTATAGACTCAGAGTCCCTGTGAACGTCAAGGCACCTCAAAATGTTTTGCACAATACTTTTATCTTCACAGGGACACATCATGTGGAACCGCATGCTTAGTGTCCCAGTGCAAGTCACAGAAAAAAACTTTTGAACTGTGTCATTTTTGGGGTTCAACCGTAGATCGTACCGAGTGAGTCTTCCTTTGCACAGCATGGAGGCAGATGTGTGGCACTTCTTCTAGAGCAATGTACGATTGCAACGATACATACCAGTTCCGATCAAGAAAATAAAACCCGTCTTTTCGGCCCGTAAAATTAAACTACGCATCGCAGAGAGCTGAAACTCCGAGCGAATGTGACGCCAGTGGTGGTAATAGAATGAGAGAGTTTGAGAACATGATAGTTAACTGGATCAAAAGACACGAGAGAAAAACAAATGTTATTTTTGAGCCTAAACCTAAACTTAATATTCTTCAAACGAAAAATGCAATTGTGAGTGCCTGCAGCATGTGTCAGTAAACAAAAAAAAACAATATTGTTTTCTTGCTTACTGATTTAGTTTTTCACTGAAATAAATGCAACAGGCGCCCTCAATGTATATTTCTTGGTTTAACGTATCATTAGGCTTAGATAACTGTTCATTCCTAAATAAATCTGGTTTGTTTATTCGCCAAGCTGTCTCGTAGACGGCACTGGTTGGCTTCCCAAAGGGCATCATTATGGAAGAAGGAATTCAACGCGCGTTGCCGAAGCAGCGACGAGGACCCTGGACCGCTCTCAGAAGTGCTGAGTATACTTCGCTGCCATTCCTCCCGCGCTGTCATCAGCCTGGGCATTGGGATTAAATACCATAAATCGGAGCAAACATAATCAGGCTTTCCGCGCTAATAGAACAGGTCGAGATTTACGGCCTCTCGACCCTCGCGGGGAAATCCTCACGTGCCCCGGATATGTTAGTTGCTCGGGGATCCCGGAAAGTCGTTGCTGTCGTGGACCACGATTTACTGCGCGGGCGGGCGCTCTAAGCCAGCGGAGATACCAGCGAAAGCATTACGTGTCTCGAGACCTTCCGTGTTTATTGAGCGTAAACGGTGTTCGCCATTTACGTGGGTCAGTTGAAAAGTATGCGCGACATTTTTGTCGACCCATGATAGGTATTGGAAAGAGATGAAAATCTTCCTAAAAGTAGCCATTGCAACCTTTACGAGCATAATTCAGTTTATTTACGGTGCATAATTTGTACAAGACTTTCACACTTTAGAAACACAAGACAATATATATATATATATATATATATATATATATATATATATATATATATATATATATATATATATATATATATATATATATATATATATACTATCAACTAACTCGACCGTGCAATAGTCCCACTCGAAAACCACAGCGCTCAGTCCACCCTCTCCTGGGCATCCTAGAACAGCCCTCCTCTTCTCCTCTCTTCAAGACCTGCATTCCATCCCTCGCCGCAGACCGGGTTCCTAGGCGCCTCTCCTCCTCAACTATCGGAGATATTCGCTCGGATATAACACAGACGTATAGTGACCCTCATCATATCATACATATATATATATATATATATATATATATACATATATACGTCTTTGGTTTTGTATGAAATAATTTATGGCGCCTCCTTTTGTCAGTTTTATAAATGCGGGTTCACGTACGCGGCAGTGGTGGTACGAAGTATGCACGTTCTGCATATATCTCGCGCTCCAAGGTTCTTCATATTCTATCCACGGCCCAATTTCGAGGACCGGCTTTCCTCCTAGTTGGCGCCTTTTTATTATTATTAATATTTTTATCATTATTATTATTATAGCGTCTGCTATGTATATCTCAGCTTTCTTTTTTGTATTAGTGCCGCCTAAACATTTTTTTTTTGCGTTTCGTTCGAAAACAAAACAAAAAACAAAAAAAGAATTCAGTCGAGAAAGTTTTTTTTTTATATTGCTTGGGCATGGAAAAAAATGTAAGGGAGAGAAAAATGCGTTTTGTATACAGCAGGAGTGGCCAAATCGTGACTCGCGAGCCTCGTGAGGATCTTCGGGAGCACCACTGCGGCTCGCGGCTCCCTACTGAACCTAGTCCGCCCCCCCCCCCCCCTGGCAGGATGAACGCATTAAACAAGGTCCTTCTTTTTACAAATGGAGACTCACAATAAAGAAACATACCGGTCAATTGTTTTATGAGGGAAATTTACGGTGGCCATTAACTGAGAAGACATAACTTGTTTTGATGTAAACACGCCTCCTTTTCTTGCAGCTCTTTGCTTAAAATGGTTTCTTTTTATGGCTCGTTTAGTACATCTGTCTGGCCACCCCTGGTCTAGTCTACAGCGTGTAAACTAACGCTTTTAAGGTACTTTAGACGGCCCACAAAGATCGATTTCTCAACGTATCGCGCTGCAATTTACTACAGAGGTGGAAGTTTACAGGGAAAAAATCAAGGAGTGAAACTGACCTCGTTCAAAAGAAAGAAAACAAAAACCTGTTTCGGGCAATCTACACCGCCACTTCGCAGACGATGCACGCGTAGAAAGAAGCGCTGCTGGCAGATGGCGTACGCCGCGTCAAGGGAGCACCGGCTCTTTTGCGAGACCGTCCGCTGTCAACCCGAATCGGCCGGCGCTCGATGATGATGATGATGATTTTGTGGCTGTTCCCTTTGAAGCGGGCGGTTTGAATAGAAATCATACCTAGCCAAATAAAACCGGAAGAAAAAAAAGAAAAAAACTGCACTACTGTTGCATTCTTCGCCACCAGTCCTCCAGCCTCCTTTTAGTCCTCTCGACTGCGTCGCTGCACTTCCAGCTGGGCTGCAGTGCCACTGCAGCGCGATTTACGTCCGCACTGGGCCAGCACACAGCATCCCTGCCTGTGTCCCCAACTCGGAAGCCGAGGGCTTCTGCCAGAAATTGTTCGTGTGAATGTGCCTCGTCTAGATGCAGCCCGTTGTCTGGCGCCTGGCCCCAATCCACCGGGTGTCTTGGTACGAGACTTGGGCAGGAGAGCACAATATGCTTGATAGTTTCCTCGGTTTCACCACATGCCCGGCATGATGTTGATTGTACCTGTTGGTCAAAACGCTGCCTGTACACTAGCGTTCTTAGCCCTCCCGCACGTGCTTCAAAAAGCAGGCGGCTGCCCAGGCTATTATCATACAGGGTTGTCTCTGTCGATATTTCATTTTTCCAGCGGTTGTACACTTGCAGGGTTGACTTTGAGCGGGCCGCCTCCGACCACTGCACAGCCTCTTCCTCGCGCACTCTCTTCCGCACCTCCAGTTCCCACTTTTGCTCTGTAGTGGCAGCCACGGGCACAGTAAAGAAGCCATATTTCTTTTCCAGCTGGTACAGTCGCTTTCTCCACTTTGTCTGTATCCCTGTCAGGTGTATGTACACAAATAGTCGTTTGGCCCACCGTCCTCGGTCCATGAGTCGCAGACGCCCGTCGTAGCCGATCTTGCTAGCTGCTTCTCTGGCTTCAAACGATGACCATCCAAGATCTCCTTGGACAGCTTCGTTCGCCACCATGCCATGGCAGCCTAGGGCCTGCCTCCCAACTTCGCGCTGCCGGCGCTCCAGAATGTCCCTTACGTCTCCAGGAATGCACACAACAGCATTAGCAAACGTTAGGCCAGGTACCATGGCTGCTTTCCAGAGTTCCCTTGTAACCAGAAATCGATTGCAGCTCCATAGGTTACGCTTGCGAAGGACACTGGTGTTTCGCACGGCCGTCTTTCTGAGGTGGAGATGGTGTTCCGCTAGGTATTCTGGCTTATTTGTGAGTAGAATACCCAGGTACTTATAGGTGCCTTGCAGGGGGATTCGTTCGCCCTTCAGCACGCAGTGACCAAGACGCGGCTCTTCAGGCCCGGCTAGTTGCACGACTGCCGACTTTTTGCTGTTGAAGCGAAGGCAGCGCGCATCCGCCTCTTCTACACAGATGACTAAAAGCTGTTGTAGTGCCTCTACACTTTCCGCTGTAAGTACGATGTCATCCGCAAAGGTGAGACCTGGTAGCGTCCAGTTCACTGGCTCTCCTTTTTCTAAATGGGTGAAACAGAATCCTACCCCCGACTGGAGCAAGCGCCTCTCTAGCCCCGACACATAGAGGATATATAAGAGAGGAGAAAGCGGACAGCCTTGTCGTAGACCTCTTGTTACAGTCACTTGCTCCGATTTGGCACCATTCATCTCTGTTGTCACCGCGTTGCCCGAATACAGACATCGGACGAGGGCCAACCACTGCCGTGGCATGTCTAACTGTTCTAGGTGCTGGAGCAATAACTCGTGAGGTACACTGTCGTAGGCTTTCGCAATGTCAAGGAAGCAGCACAGTAGTTTTCTTCCTTCCTTACGGGCGACCTCAATACACTGGGTGATCGTAAAAATGTTGTCCTCCAGTCGGCGACCCCGACGGAAGCCTCCCTGCAGCTCCGTTAACACCCCATTCCCCTCTGCCCATGCTGCCATGTAATCTTTCACTATATGTGCGAAGGCTCTGTAGATGGTGGACGTCACTGTAAGTGGCCGATAGTCCTGAAGATGTTGTCGGTTGCCTCCCTTCTTAGGGACCAAGACAACCCGACCAAGCCTCCAGTCTTGGGGCACGGGTTCTGAGCCACTGAAGATTGCACTGAAGATCTCTGCCATCTGCTGCCTTGTCTTCGTTCCCATCGATTTAAGAACAGAAGCCGGAATCCCGTCCAGGCCCGGAGACGTAGACGTCTTCAAATGCGCGAAGGCCCGTAAGACTGTCACCCACCCGATGACCTCCTCCTGCGAGTGTTCTGCTGTGTGTAGCGTCGGTTGAGAGGATGTATCCTCTTCGGTGGTAAAGTTCTCCCTCAGGTAATCCGAGAGGTGGGTGCCAAGGTTGCTAGGTTCCTCCCCTGTGCTTTCGTCAATGATGGCTGCTTCCTGGTCTCTACCCTCCAACGTTCCGAGGTAGGCCCAGAACTTCCTCGGTGCGTCCCTGCCGCTGCATCTAATGTCCCGGACAGTAGCCAGATCCGCAGTCCTTATCTTCTGTTGGACCAACTGTTTAGCACTTTTTTCAGTACTTGATAACTGTGCCATTTTTTGTCAATCTCGTCAGTCTCTCCTGTACGGAGCGCCATTCGGTGCTGCAGGTTAGCCTCCTGCCTGGCATGGATGGCTGACTTGACCTCACCATCCCACCATCTCTTACGTCGTCTGCGTCCAGCGAGCCTTTTTGGTGCGTGTCGCTTAATCAGGTCTTTAAGCACTGTGATGTAGGCTTGATATCCAGTCGCCTGTTTCCTGCTTTCACTGTTCTCAAATGTCTCCATGATAGTCGCCACTGTCCGCTTGCTCAAATAAGTTCGCCGTGGGCGTTGATATCGTTCCTGTGTCTTTTTCCAAGTGGCCTTGCTGAAGTCCAGCCTGAGGCGATTATGATCACTGCCAAGGCTGTGCTCGCCGCCCTCGTCTATCAAAACTCGAGCAATGCTTTTTCCGAGACGGTGAGACGCTAAAGCATAATCAATACAGGTTTTGCTTCCTCGAGCGCACCATGTGACCTGTCCCTCACATGTTGACCGCAGGTTGAGTACCTCAAGTTGCAGCTCTTCCGCTAGCCATAGGAGCCGCCGCCCATTACTGTCCTCCCACCCGTCCAACTCACCAAGATGGCCGTTGAAATCTCCCATGATCAAAATATTCTTACCGACGCCGAGGGCCTTCGCATCACTGGCAACACATGTCACACTCGCTTGGTTCTCATCCTCCCGCGCTCTTCCCACAGCAAGATAAACCACGCACACTGCCACTGGATACTGTAACAGTTCTCCTGTCACCCAGATGTGGTCTTGGCAGGTCTTGTTTTCCCTCTGCCAGGATGCCGAGCTGCGGCATAGGATTCCTACTCCCCTCCTTTTCGCTGACCTTCCTGCCGGTTGCACCCGGTCCACTGCCAGTCCGGGTGAATAGGCGGTTCCTCAAGGTCACGAAGGTGTGTCTCTGCAACCCCAAAAAGCACGATGCTCTCAGTGTCCATTGCTTGATAGAGCTCCTGCCATTTCTGCTCCCGTCTTGCTCCCTGGAGGTTGAGAAACCCAACTCTTTCCGTCACCGTGTTTTGGTGTTTCCGCCGTCTTCTCCTCACAACTCGGCCCTTCACTACATCACCGTCGTTACAGCGTCTGGGTTGTCTTACTCCTGTCCGGTGGTCTCCAGCTGCCTCCGAACAGTCTGTGCCACCATGGCCTGTATCCATGGGGGTGGGTCCAGTGGATAGCACCCTGGTATACTCGAGTTGGGCACAAACGGGTATAGTCCCATATTCATTTGCCGTGGGTTCGGCATCGCCACCCATGGTGGGTCCATGCAAGTTGATTGTGGCATTTGTCTGAGATGGAGGCACGTCGGTACCGGGACCGCTGGGGTTCTTTCTCTGGATGGTGCTAATTCCCCCATGATAGACTTCTTTTCTGGGAGCGCGCTCCCCTGCATTGTGGCGCATTCCATGATTGGCCGCACCTCTTGACCCCTGGTGTCCGACTTGAATCTCGGCCGTGGGGGGTATCCCATCCAGGTCTCTCTGGACGGCGATGGAGCTTCCGGTCTGCTGTCGTGCACCTGACTTCCTTCCAGGCCTCGGCGGCGTACCTGGCGGTGTACTACTTCTTCTGTACTTTGTGTCAGGCTTTTTCGTCCAACTGCTTGGGATACCAATGACCTCCTGTGTTGCTTCTCCTCTTCCTCCGCTCGCCTAAAAAAGTTTCCGCGACTTCTGCTAAGCGGCCCGTCACCACGTGGGTACCTTCTTTATTGTAATGCAGCCCGTCCTTCTTCATTGTGGCTGTGATCGCGAGGTCCCGAGTTAGGTCCACATATTTGGCTCGTATTTTTTTGCACATTTTTTTGAGCCTGGCATTTAACAGCATAGCTGCTGCCTGCATCTCCTTGCCTCTGCTCGTAACTTCGGGGATAGAGCAAACCACCAGGGCACCTTGTCTCGTTCTCCACTTGTTTTCTAGGCACTCCACAATTGCATCCGGTTGGTGTCCTTGCAAAAGGTCGTTCATCCCAACATGTAGGATGTACATCCTAGGAATTCTCCTCGCCTGTCCTTCATACTCTGCGATCATTGCATGAACTGTTGCCACAGTCGCCTTTCTGTTCATCAGTATTTCCACACTTTGGTCATCTGTCATCTCTCCATGAAGAGTCTGTGCAAATTGCCCTACATTATGGTCTCCAGCAATTAAAACCTCCCGTTTTACGCCCCAGGGTGGTCGTACGAATCGCTGGGTGGATTTTTCATGGCTCATTACCTTGAGAAACTGATTTTTGCAGGCCGTCTAAAGTCCTTTAGAAGAGTTAGTTTACATGCTGTAGTTTCCCGCTCTAAGTGTACATAAGTTAACCGAAATTGAGATCGCACACGCCAGATTACAGCCGCAATTGCTGACCTCCTCTTGTCGTACCGTGCCAGTGGCGTATCAACTTGTTTTTGAGTGGGGGAAGCGCAGCCCCCCCCCCCCCCCCCCCCCCGGGTCGCATATTTTTACTAGCGATCGGCCGAACCTTTGCCGAATCTTGGGATTTGGCGGAGCCGAACTTTTACCAAACTTTTCTAAAGATTCGTCAAAAATACAATGTTCATCATCATCATTATCATCATCATCATCATTTATTTTCCTTGAGCGCCCGTGGGGCATTATGCAAGGGGGTGGCAATAGAAGAAAAACAAACAGAACAGTAAACACAATTATAACACTGTAAGTTAGCTAGGTAGGTTAGATAAAGAGAGGGTAATAGCTTCAGCAAATTTAGTAGTATCACTAATAGAAACGATGTTATGAGGTAGTGAATTCCAATCCTCGATGGCCAATGGTAGTGTGGAAGTCTGGTGAGAAACAGCTGATGATCGAATTGGACGTAATTTGCATAGGTGATCTAGACGCGGGAAAATACGATGGGGAGTTGATAGCAGTGATTCTTTGAGGTGGCTATTGTGATAAAAAATTCGATGGATGGGAGAAAGGCGTGATACTTGGCTGCGAAGGGAAAGTGAATGGAGGTTAGCTGATTGGCGTAATCCTGATATGCTGGTATATGGTGAGTAGTTATAAATAAAACGAAGGGCTCTGTTTTGGACAAAATCTAGATTATTTGCAAGGTAGGACTGCCATGGGGACCATATAGATGAGGCGCATTCTAACTTCGATCTTATAAGAGTAGTATACGCTCTTACGGAGGGTGTAGCAAGTTTGAGGTTACGGCGCAAACATCCGAGAGAACGGTTAGTGTCAGAAATAACAGAAGTTGTGTGAGTAGTCCATGACAGGTAAGAGGTGAGATGAGCACCCAGGTATTTATAAGATGAGCATGCAATTACTTGAGCGTTACTGAGGTAATACGAAAATGGTGTGGCACGCTAACTGCGGGAAAATGATTGGGATCTACATTTATTGAAGTCACTAACGTCATCTGCCGTTTTTACACCAATGAATTACAGACTCAAGGTCTTCCTGGAGAGCATGATGATCATGGTATGAAAGAATGGGTGGGTAACTGACACAATCGTCGGCGAACAGGCGCGCAGAAGCAGCTATATTAACGTGGAGATCATTAAAATAGATTAGGAACAGAAGAGGGCCAAGTGCAGTTCCTTAATGGACACCTGGCGTTACGGTAGAAGTAGGGATTTTCGCGTTGTTAACGGAGGAATATTGCTTATGGCTAATTAGGAATTCAGAAATCCACTATAACAACAGAGTGATAAATATTAATATCGTTAAGCTTTGTTAAAAGATGTTGGTGTGGTACTTTGTCGAATGCTTTGGAGAAGTTAATGAAAATGGCGTCGGTCTGAATATTCGAATCGAAGCTTGAATAAATATCAGTAAGGAAGGCGGTTAGCTGGGTTTCACAGAGTAGTTTTACGAAATCCGTGCTGATGTTCAAAAAGAAGGTTATGAGAGTCACGAAAGTTTATCATATTTGAGTAAAGTATATGCTCCATGAGCTTAGATGGAACACCGGTGAGGGAGATGGGGCAGTAATTACTTATTAGTTGGCGAT